>JAPZDZ010000023.1:8875108-8889159 GCA_029783805.1 Acanthurus tennentii | reverse complement strand
AGTTTACCAACATAAAAATGGGTTTTGAGGCGCCCTTGAATGGCTAATGTCTTCACATCTAAAGGCAGTACCGCAGTGAAATTCCTTCCTCAAATCCCCTCCTTCCTCTCAGTAATTATAGCCTTGGAGCTGACAAACTACAGGTCTGTTGTGTTTGTCTTTGCTTCCACAGATACAACAGGTGAAGTAAGGCCTGTGTCCTGGGCCAGATGCCAGTCTCTCACTGGTTCCACTAGCAAAGTACAAACTTCCCTTCCTGGTACACCAAACACTTGGGGAGTTAAAGAGGAACAGTCCTAATTATTCAAAATGTACTGCCCAGAAAATTTCACAAGAAGGACGAGCTTTTCTTTACATCCCTGACAACTTGTAACCTTGTACAACAGGCTGGATACAACATCCTGCATGAGAAAAACACAACGTTCCCCTTTACGAAATCCTGTGGGGAAAGTTTGCCATAGTAAACTTGGTGAGGATGATTTATTTAGATGACGAGAGATGATTTGATGAATTGAAAAAACTGGGTTGACTTTGGATTGAAAGTAGGAATGTGAGGGAGCAGGGTGTGAGGGATGTGAATGTGATGCAAGGAGGACTGGATCAATCTTTTATCACTGCAGTGTGCTTTCATCCCTAATGGATCCGACATGAGCAGAGCACAGCACTACCTTCCGTCACATTGCACAGGCAAGGGAAGGACGCACGAAAAGGAAGAACAAGAGCAAGTGAGAGAGGCATGCTGAGCAACACATGAGAGAGAGGGGCAGCTACGAAGATAGAGAGAGAGAGAGAGAGACAGAGAGAGGGAGAGAGAGAGGGCGAACGTGGTTCAAACCATCATCCCAGAAATAATCACTACCCGAAACATGAAAACATATTATTTCACTGTCATGCTGTCATGGCGTTTCCAATTACTCCCTGGCCCTGAGTGCATCGGCAGGAGTTGGGAAACACTCCTGATAAGGACGGCGAGAAATTAAGTTACTTCATAGCATGAAGAATGACTTTGAAAATTCCCATCAGGACTCCCTAGAGATATCTCGGTGTACATGGGTGGACTTGCTTTCCCTGCCATGCGAGCTGAGTGACGGACGGACTCAATGACAGAGACAGATAGACAGACAGACACAGACAGTAAGGGAGACTGTTCCAGAAGAAGAGAGGAGTCCATCTGCGTATTCGAGCAGTAAAAATAACACTGAGGTGATCAAGGGATGAAGTCTCCTTGAGGACACTTTGCTCTCTCCTCACTGAAAAAGCTCAGTCCTGCGATAGAAAATAAGAAACATCTAAGCAGTGAGTAATTTCAAAGAGGAGGAAAGTAGAAAAGAAGTGATAACCAAACAAGGCTGGTTGAAAGTTTCATGATACATTCAGGCTGCTGACAACCACATAATTATCCTCAATCTGATAGTTGCCTTAAGTATAATAACTTCAGAGGAAGAAGAGGAGACATTTAGCAGAACTTTCTATCATCAAAACCTTGGCCTTATTCATTGAGTAACTAAAGCAAGTGAGATCAAGTTTCCATGTTTTTCTGCTTCCACATATTAATTATGTTATACTCTAGTGGTATCTCTGGGAGCTTGCAGTATGCAAAGTCAGTATCAGTACCTGACACAGTTAAATAAGCAAAGGTCAGCTGGGATGAGCGTGTTTGAACGAGCGTTCAAAGAATACAGCTACACGACTGGCAAAGAAAAAAAGGAGGCAACTGTTAAAGAGGACTACTAAAACTAAAAGAAAATAAATATATAAGGGGAGGGGGAGTCATGATATATGCTTGAGTCAGAGTTGTCTCCATGTCCCTACAACAATATGATACGATGACGTTATCTCTCTGGAACCAAGTTTGCTGTGTGAAACACGAAACAGAGATAACACATGAGGTATGACTGAGGAACTCCCACAGCCAGTCAGGAAAAAAGAAGTATCAGCTCCCAGAGGGGGTTGGTTGTTGAGGGGGAAGAGGTGGGGGGGGTGGTTCCAATCGATGGCACTGAACAGATAACAAATACAGCCTGCTAATGAGCTCCAAGTTCCACTATCTGACATGTACCAAGCTGGGAAGCGTTAAGTAAGATGCTAGCCATGCATAATGATGAGTCAATGTTTTAAATAGGTTTAGAGTGGTTTAGTACATCAGACTTGAACGGTGTTGGCACTTGAGATGTGTAGCATGTTAACAGATAAATGCGGTAGCAACATGCTGTGAGTGAGCTGAACTCTGCCCATGCCCTCCACCATAAATTAACCTTTAATCCTACGGTGGCAAAAGGAGCACCAGCCTGTGCGACTGAAAATCTGTGTTAGAGATATCCTGCACTTGTTTCTCAGCTCAAGCACGGTAAACACTTGCACAAAAAAAACATGCACATGGAGGTCAGCTCTCTGAATGGCACTGGGATTATTCGGAACATAGAGACAAAAACAAAAACACACACACACACAAAAGTGAAAAAAAAACAAGAATGAAGTTTCACCCAAACAGGTTTCAGTCATTCAGGAGTACTAGGGTGGCAGGTCTAGTGTCAACAGGTACATGTGAAGACACAGCTCAGCGTCTCAAAGACAAAACATAGGATTCCATTTTTATTTTTTTGCCGCTTACAGCGAAGAGACACACACGCAAGCTCACATATAAATAATAATAAAAACTATCTTTACATGCGTGTTGGAACACACAGTGGAGCTACAGACAGATCGGCTGACTTTAGAAAAACTTCCCAACACTGACATTCAAACAGGCAAGGACAAATTCAAACTATCTCTGAAAGAAGCTCTTACACTCACCAAGTGAGAGGATCTTATCATTCGCTTCAGTGTCTCGATTTCCTCCGTCTCAGTGTACTCTCGCCGTCTCTTTTTCCTCACTCGGTAATATCCTTTACTTCTGACAGGGCAGCAAAGCCAGTTGTGCCACTGTTGTGTGTGAGGCGGCGAGTGAGTGTGTTTGAGAAGCGTGCGAGTCTAGCGGAGGTCAGAGGCAGTCAGACGCGGTCGGTGAGAGATTTAAAGGATGCCGTGAATATTGCGTTCTATCTTGCTGCCTTCTCCTTGCCTGCTGCCTCAGGAATGTGCTTCTCCTTGGTGTCCACACCAAGCCAGGATCTGCCTGCTGGTTCTCTCTCTCTCTTTCTACACCCCTCCTCCTTCTCAGAGTCTTTCACCCACACAGAAACACACCCTCCCAATCACTCCTCTCTCTCTCTCTCTCTCTCTCTCTCTTTTTCTCCTTTCTTTCTCTCTCTCTCTCCCCGCCCTTTCTTGCTGAGCTGACAGATCAGGTACCTCCCCCTTTTCAGGTAGTTGAAAGAATGTTTCGACTTTATCCTTCTCGCTCTCTCTCTTTCGTATCATTTTCAAGCTATTCTCTTTGTATTCTACATTCTACAATGACACAGCAGACTGCTTTGAAGAAAAAATGAGAGCATGATAAACTCAGCACTCGTTGTACACTTGCATATTTACATACAGGTCTCTATCATCAGTATGAACTTAACTGTAACCTGAGGCATCCTAACTCTAGCCCCCAGTCATGAGAACAGCTGATTACACAAATGAGTCTGTCAGGTGATTTTCTCTTCCTTTTCCTGGAATGAGGTCATAGTCCAGCAGACCAGGTGCAATTGTGTGTGTGCATGTGTGTGTTTGAGTTAGACAACGCCCTGTGGGAAAATAAGAAAATGAAGCCACCTAAATCCAACCATTCTGGTCCAGAGAGCAGCACAGGTACAAAGTGAAAGCCTAATGGACTATAGAAACTACTCAACATACATTTACAAAACAATAGCACAAACCTGGACTGTGTTTCTGTCTCAGCAGCCCCTCTTCAACACACCAACATGAGGTTAGGACATGCGTGACCAATGGGTCAGGCAGACATGTGTGGTCGCCCCTCAGCAGGAGTCAACCCCTTTTTCCACTTTCACATTCCTCTATCACCCCATTTCCCTAATCTTAAATTTGACACACTATTAGCCTTTTGTTTTTCTCCCTTACAGAACACCCCCCTCACAAACCTGAAGGTAAAGATAGGTTTTGAAGACGGACCTGATACCAAGCAAACCTTAAAAAGGAGCAAAAATCAGTCTGTACCGATACTGATACCTTACTGATCAGTCTGTACACATATGTTCAAAAGATAAGCCTGCAGACTGTTTGCATATAATGATAAATAATGAAATTGTATGAATTGACATAGAGTAAGAGCCTACAATTATTAGCTATTACTGTAATGATGCATCCCTGAGATTCATGGATTACACAATGATAAATCCTTTAAAAGGTACACACATATTAAAATTAACATTACTTAACTGTTATTATAGTTATTGCATAAGCTGTTAATTGTTAACTATAGCAGAATCAACACTGGAATATGTGTCATTTTTAAACGTGATAACAACATATCCATGGGTAAACTCTTTAATAATAACACATAACATAAACAAATGGTTTAGATAAGTATTTTACTAATATTTTAGTTGTTAGTGCTTATCAAAATTTTCTACACACAATCTCTTTCTGTTTAACTTAATATTTATTCTACAACTATGGCTCTTGAAGTTCTCTGAATTTTGGTCAACTTATCAACGTACTTTACTGCTTATTCTATGTTTTATTTCCATAATCTTTTTTTTATTTCAATTTTTTTGGCATCGCATTGGGAACTTGAAAACAAATGACAGAAATTGGCAAAAAGGTCCACAAATGATAATAAAAGGTTTTTATTCAAATTTTTGTTTTAAAGTTTATTAAAAACAAAACATTTAACTTCTAACTCCACCAAACAATAGTAGTTGAGGGATTTTGATGCTTGGATTCAGCAGGAGCTGCCAATTAAACATTACACACCTCATCCATGTGTTTATTTTGCCTTTCTGTGACGTCAGATTGTTATCTGAACACACTAATGAGGACACACAGTCACAGGGCCTGGTAACCAGTGCGCTCATTGTGTAAAGCAGATGTTCTAAAAATAGATGTCTTGGATTAATTGCATTAATATGATGAATTAAGTCATGCAAACAAAAGACCACAGTGAAGAATGCTTTAGCGTTTCGCCAGGCTGAGTCACAGAGGCCCGCAGAGAGCCAGTTCACATCTATGTGAGCTCTTTCACTCTTTCACTTCAGTCAATAAAGCAAAGCTTTTGGCACATCTAAGAGCTGTGTTGTCTGACAAATCACTTAAACTACACTTTAAAAAAAAAAAGTGTGTGTGCGGGGGGGGAGCTGCCTTCTGAGGCATTGCTTATGGTTCTAAAGGCCACAGCGAGAAAAGGCCGAGGTGTCAAGGAGGACTGACATTTTAAAAGCAGCAGAGGAGTAAGTACACTTTATGGATCCTGACAGACTAATACCCTTCAGTGGGTCACGTGCTTGTCCATCCTCAGACCCACACCAGGTTCATTTAAGGGCTTCTTTTTTAAGACATGACTAAACAAAGGTTAACAGGAGGTGAGTCCTGCTTATTGGTTTGAGAGACTGGAGACAGAGAGACAACAGGGCTGAAATCGGACTGCTGGGCGAGGGCATTGTAATGTGATGTGGAGGATTATCAGTCCTAAGTCTTCCAGACCTCTCTGACACCTTCCAGGCATTCCTCTGGGCACCTCCCACTGCTGTGCCTCCCTCATCCCACCCTCCCCTGTCAAACACCACATATCATCCCTCTTTTTCTGAGTGACTCAAGCATTCTTGCAGCCTCCCCCCTCCCCCACTCCACTCCTCTCCCTTTGCATTCAGCAGAGACGCCAATGAAAACAAAGATAAACCCCAACGACATTTAAAATCTTTGCTCTAGTAAGAATCCCTTTCTAATTATGCACTTAAATTTGCACAAAGGCTGAAAACGCACTCAACTTTATATTCTTATCACTATTTCACTTCTTTCAATCACCACCTACTACTAAGTGCATACCTCAACAAGTGATAGTAGATATAAATTTGTCCAAAGAGTGGCAGTGGCAAGTCAGCCATAACTCAGCTCAGATGAGACGTGAAGATGGCTCCAAGGCTGAGAAATAAACTAGCTGGGTCTTGCAGCAGTTTCAGTGGCTTCTGTGAAGGGGAGAAGAGTGAGGGGGATACACGCTGATAATGTCTTTGTTAGCCATTATTCACCAAGAATGCATAGCATTAAGTTGCTGCTATGGCTCTCTCCATTCCAGTCTTCCATGTTAAACCCCCCACCCTTTCTTCCTCTCTCTATCTATTTAGCCTTTCACTAAAAACAGCCTTCAACAGGTGGACAACAGTTCGGTCAGGACTTAACCTGGACAGTGAATAGACTACGTTAGGTCTATTTTAAGGATCCAAAACAGGTCACAAAATCCTAAAATTTTGTTGACATCGATTTTTGTACAAGCAACACAAGGTAGTAATGCTCTGTTTTTGCCAAACATGCCTAAGTATAGCATTACTGTCTCATTATGGTCAGGCCAATGTTGTTGCTAAAGTATGTGTAGCTATGTCTTGTGTATCATTATGACAGGCTAGATGGCTTTTACCAGCAAAGGTAATTGCACTGTGGAGATATAAATATAGCTCATCCCACACCGAGAAGAGACAAAGACTTTTGTTTTCTTCACATAAACCTGGGTCAGAGGATGATTCATGTTTACCAAGCAAATGCATGTCACTATATCATTTCTTTAAAAATAACAATGGCTGTATTGAAAATACATTGCGAAGGTGAACCAGAGGACAGAGGGTACAATATGAAATGACAGGAAAAAGAGGGTCAGTTGGATCAACATATACACTGCATGTAAACACACTGAATTCCTCAAACACGGGATAGAAAAGGAGGCAGGAAGAACAGCCTAATTTTCTTTTCTCTAAACAGTCCTCAGATCACACTAATAAGGCACAAAAGAGAATCTCGGTTGGCTTTTGGCGTCTTCCAAGTTGTCAGTACTTTGGCCGCGCTCCCGCATCCTTTCTCAATCGTGTCTTTTTCTCCCTTAAAACTCAGAACCAGTCCAGACTGGCTCAGGACTAAGTAGCCAACAATCAAGAAACACTGCTACCTCTCATGTGGTCTTGTGCTGCATTTTTGAGGGACCACATGACAAAATTATTTTTGGAGATGAAATAAATTTTGGACCTAGATCATAAGCTGCAGCATTGTCTTTCAGTGCTTTTAAGTGGTATTGTTGGAAAGTCATGGTGCACGTAGCTGAATAATATTTCAGAAATTTCTGATATCCTTTCTTTATTCCCTCTCAGTTGCCAATTTATTTTCATCCTACATCTAGATGTCATTCTCTGTCTCTTGAGATACAGCCGGGCCATTAGTGTCACACTGCAGCTCAGCGTGGTTCCTGACGATAAATAAAATAGGCTATAGCCAGCCTGATCGACACCTGGTGAAAGCTGTGACTGTCGCAAGACCCTTAACTTTACACTCATGCATGAAGATGGATGGGATGTTGGCGGTGGGCCTGGTAGGAACTGTCACATTTCCATCTCACTTTGTGTCTCTCCCATACAAGAAGAGCAAGTGAGCCAAAGAACAAAGGAGAGTCACTGTCAACAACATACTGCTGCCACTGAAGCCCTCTGTTAAAGCTTTAGGTCGTGGCTGAGGTGAGATTTTCTCAAGATGGAAAGAGACCCAACCATGAAGCTCCGATGCCAGTGGCAGTACACCATGAGCACTGAGAGAGCAAGTTCCCAAGAGGAGGTATCTGCCTTCATGTGGGGTGGGACTGCTCCTCATCTCAGTAATAACACAAAGCCAGCAACTGGATGTACAGGAAATGCAAGTTTGTGACCATGGAGCTATCAGGTGGGAGCGGGTCAGGGGTCGGAGGTGAACAAAGCTTTGTAAGCCCCACACAGAGCCAGAGAGAGGCCCCCCGGACACACTCACTGACGCCAAGTCTGTCTGTCTGTCAACAGTTTCTTTACACACCTCCGCCTGTAGTTTGTCTGTCTGACAATGTTTTCTTACATCTGTTATTCTGAGTCTAAATGATTTTCAATTTGTCCTCCGTAATAAACCAAGATGTCACCCTCATTTTTCTGTCCACTTACTCAAAACACTGTTTACAGTACTGGTCTCTTCTACCGAGTGTCTGGGGGAAAGGACTATCCAAACACCTACAGCTCAATCAGCACAAATAGCACAAACAGCATTTAAAAGCTTTCAGTGCACCGGGCCTGTCATCTCTTTCCTTTTGTGGCTTTACTGGATCAAAGGAGGGCTGTAGCTGTGTTAGAATAAGAAAGTCTTTTGTAGCTACAATCACACATTCAAGCGCACACACACACACACACACACATACACAAACAGTAAAATGTATGCATGCATGCGCACACACTTAAAAGCATGATGACACTAGTGCATAATGGAGTTGGATCTCTCTAATCATACCATCCTAACAACAGACATTTTTGTTTGAAGCAGAGGATATATGCAAAACAGATTCACCACAACTTCAAGTAGAGACACTTCAAGACCTGTTGAATTTTAACGAGGCCGGTGAGACTGCATGGCCATCTTCGTTGGGGTGGTAGAGGGTCTGATTGTGTGCTGGAGTGGGTATGTGCATGAGGCCGAATTAATGACGTGCCTGTGTCAGTGAATATACCAGATTACTAATCAGCGCTTAGACAAAGACCATATGTGTACAAGTCTCTCCCACATATCTCCCACATATTCCCCTCCACGTCTGCATAAAACCCCATCAGCAGGAATGTCAGGATTGTCGGGTCAGCAGCAGTGACATCATGGCAGGCTGTCATACGCAACAACAAGGCCTCAGCACCAGTTTCCTCCTGGTTGCATCAGCTAAGCGAAGCCAGGCTCTGGATCAATGACACCCACTCCAGCCCTGCTCACTTTGTGAACAGTCTACACAGACAAGTAATTGATAGGTCTGAAACATTATAGTTGTTATTAAGATGTATAATTTACAAACCACTTGACTATGCGGCCTCATCCAATCTATTTGCCTGCATGAACAAAGAGAGCTGAAATGTGAAATTCTCTAATTTGTGGCCTAAAAAATGAGTTTGCTCAATCAAGTTAACAAGCCCTGTAGAGTGAGATCGCACAAAACACGGACTTCAATAGACTCTAGACTCTTCACATGTTTGAGGTGGCCGCACATAAACTGCTTGTTTACAAAGAGATGAGAGTACAACCTGAGGGGAGGCTAACTTTGTCAAGAAGAAGTACTCAAGTTTTGCCACTTGCTTTCAAGATATCCAGGATATCGACTATTTGTTTATCACTGTTTTCACTGCAGTTATTCATGAATGCATTTATTCTTTCATGTTTATATTTGTCATTAATTAGTTGTGTGTGTAGTTAGCGGTTTAAAAGACATTAATTAGTAAAGAACTAATTTTTGTGTTTTGTGTGTATAAAGTATTGGGGTTACTGTTCAGAAGTTAACAATTTATTAAAAAAAAAAATAGAATAAAAGCTTAATTATTTAATTTGCCTTTTTCTTCCTTTTTTCAAGGTTAATGCCTTGAGGAGAATTTCAAGGAATTTAAATTGTGTAATTTCTTAAAAACACAAGTTCTTTTAAGCCAGAGCTGAGTGCTATTACCTCTCTTTATCTCTTTATCCCCATTAATGATGATTGTGATTTATATTGCTAATGCCTCGTGTGAGGCCTTTTATCTAATATCCTTCATGTCAGCTGAAGGCCAAAGTGAGGCTCATAAGTTATTTTAGGTATTTTTTGTATCCTTTAAGATATTCTTGCAACAACATTCTACTGTTATGTGAACAGCAAAAACCAGTAAAATTAGACAACCCAAAAACAATTGCACTCTTAGAATCAGCCTCTTCTGCTGCTGGCAAACTCCTCTTTCATGTGTCTTTCGTCTTTGTGAGGGGTCAAGTGTCATCAAACAGATGCTAGTGTGTGTTTGTGTATGAGAGTGTGAGTGTTTGTGTTTGTGTGCAAGGGAGCCTTCAGGTCATCAGATAAAGTGCACCTGAAGGAGGGGCAGGGAGCCCGGTTCCAGTGTTACCATGGTGACAGAGTATAGACCTGACCACCTGGTAGGTGGAGCCTAACAGAGAAGTCAGGAGGGTACCACTTCAAGACGGTAACCATGCCAAAAAATCCTCCCAAAGTGGACCGATTTCCAAACACAACCCACATTGTGCTTGTGCCACGACAGGCCGGGGGGAGCAGAGAGCACACACAGCTGTTGAATCTTTCATGGAACATAAAAACGTACTAAGCCTACTGTACTGCTCTCATTACAGCGTAGAAATAACTTTGGCACATCTTGACATTACGCTTGTTTAAGTTAAGTGCTGTACCATAACAAAATTTTCCCAGGACATGCTCACGAAAGTTGGTAATGTACATACACAAGTGTACTGGTGTTGAAAAAGATTTCTGAATGATTCATTATCAGTTAATTGCACTTAATCCTTTACATTGTCACAGTGCTTAGCATGCATTTTTCTTAACATGTCAAACAACGTTAGCATGGTGATTCATACAAATAATAAAAAGAGACTAACTTCAAGAAGGTAATTGTTCACTCAGTGACTAATCTCTTCTGGCTTGTCTGTTTACTTTATATGATGTTTACATCCTCAAATGGTGAACTGGAAAAGATAAAGTTCAGCTCCGTGTTCAACTAGAGAAGAAGCAGACAGTGGAAAATGAAAAAAAACACTTAGATCTCAACAAACAAGGTCATTTGTTTCACTCACCTCCTGCAGTCTAATGGTCTCTGTGTCTGCCTGCCTGATGAAAAAGGAGAAGAGGGAGAAGAGGAGGAAGAGCTACACAAGCCTGTCACTGTCTGTGTGTGTCGTGCTCACGGGCTACCTGATCTACCACAGCCTGTGAGAGAGACAGAGAGAGAGAGAGAGAGAGACAGAGAGAGAGAGAGCAGTTCAGAGCAGTGCGCGAGGGGGGGGCAGCTGCTGAGAAGTGGTGCCGCCATTCCCCGTCACCCGGGAAACCAACGCTCTTTCAAAGAAAAATCGGCCAATGGCAAACACCGGCAATTGTGTTCAGACAAAAAGTCACATGACTGCCAAAACACCACTCCCTATGCACAGGATGAGAAGGGAAAGAAAAAAAGAAGTTGGAAGGTGGAGGGTGATAAAGAGTGGAAAAGAAAGAGACGAGGACAGAGAGGATTTTTTTTTAAAAAAAAGGAGTGAAGTAAAATAAATAGATAGTAGAAGAGATTGTTAGTTGAGTTACAGGGAAAGGCAACAGGTCACCTGGCCTGATTCCATCAAGTTACTGCATGAAGAAACAAGCTGTTTCCTCAAAGCCTTATATTCACAGCAGCTTTGTAACAAACAGGTAGGCCTCAGCCTAGTTCTGTTTGCCAAGAGGAACAATGCTGAGAAACACAGTGACACTACTGCTACACCTCAATCTCCAGCAGGAACGCTAGACATTACCTATCCTTTTACAACTTGATCAATCCATAAAGTGTGGACCATCAACATACAACTGAAATATTTTTTCAAAGTTGAATTCTCATCTTTTTTTCATAATCTCTTTTTTCATCACTAAAGTGGATTAACCATGTAAAATCAATAAGCAGTAACCATTTCACCTGGAAGTTTTTACATAGGTTATTAGCTAATCATGCTGTTGTTTGCTTGTCTGTGGTTATTGTGTACTTTGTTGGATTTGAGTTCATTTTCAGGAAGGGTTTAGGATTTTTGGGATTATTTGGTCAAATGATTCACTAACAGGACACGGCATAAATCTAAATTCACATCATTTGCTTTTCAGCATTTTCTTCGTGTGTTTTGACAAATTTTCTGATGATGGGAGTTTGATGATTAGCTCTGGAAATGCTGGCTCATTCTGTCTCACAAGTTTAACAGCCGTGGTTGTCAACCTGTCAACATACAAGTAATTGCAAAGAGATCAGAAGCAGACAGCACTCATTTCAAAAACTTTGATCAGTAGCCTTTTAATTTAACAGTCGGAAAAACAGGAAAAAGGTGAGACAAAGAAATAAACACAAAAACTGTGTTTTCACTTGGACTGTTACAACCAGTAACAGTTTTAGTGAAAATTGTTATGACCAGCGCAAATTCAAGGTCACATTTTGGGGATGCTATAGGGAGACTTATCTAAATTTACTTCTGAAATGAGCAGGTAGGCTTTCTGTAATTTGTTTAACTTGTCTCTTTGTACTTTTGGTTTTTCTATCACTACCACATATCCATTATCATCATCATAATTTTGCTGTCACACTCATCTTTGTCAACTTTATATTCCAGCATTCACTTTGTAGACACACCTGGTTCTGTTTTTAAGACTCATGCAATTGTAGAGAACAATGCAAACTCATAGGCCATGTGATGTAAGTGATAGCATACCTAAGCACATACGCTGTACTTATTGACAAGTCACAATAATGGTTGAAGTGGACCCTAAAATCGAAAGGAAGCGAGACCTTTAAGCCCATTTGTTATAAAAAGGCAAAAGAAGTATAGTGCAGCAAGTCCAGCTTCCCCACATACACACAATATTATATCTAGAAGGTTAATAGAGCTATTACTGTGCTGTCAGGTCAATTTTTTTGTGCAACCCAATATCACAAACCACAAATTTGCCTCAAAAGGTTCATGCTCTGCATAGCATATTACACCCTCGATTTTTCGACCATTGATTTGGTGTGCACGCTGTCCTCATCACTGCGGATGGTGCACCCATCCATCTGTCAATTTAACACTCTATTTTACCATCATTAACGGCATTAACCCTGCATTTAGAGCAGCACCTTGCTGATAAACCCAAAGCAAAGAAACTATTTTTCTCCAACAGGACTTTGTTTTAGTTCTAGAAGTGCTGACCCTCTCTTAAACACTTAACACTCCGTCAAACAACCCCTCTGCCCAGCCTCAGTCAGGGCCCAATGAAGATAGCAGAGCTGCATTATCCTCAAAAAGTAGTGATGCAGAAATCCCTTTTCAGGTTGATGAATTATTTTTATCAGACAGCTGAGGAGTGACCTGAAAACACATTTGCATAGCGGAAGTTATTCCTTATTCTGTTCCCTGTTTGACTTCCTTAAAATCATCCTACAGCCCTCAGCCTGGTCCTGCTCAGTTTGCCTAATTTGCAAGTTAGTGTTAGCTCAACAAATAAATGGACAACATTTACTCATCTTAAATTAACTGAGTGGTTAAACCCTTAGTTCTGAACAAGACGAGAAAAGTTAAAGCTTATTTGCCCCTTTTTTATGAGTAGACACATTACTTTTACTAATTTTCCCTCCCTCAGTTCTCAAAATTACTTTTATTCAGTTTACAACAGTGTTGTTAACAATTATCTCTAGTCCATAGCACATTTAACAGATTTCAAAATCCAACTCTCTATGAATGTGCAGTGAATCGTGTTTTCACAATGCACTTTGGCATCTGCCCACAAAAAGCACACTAAATTACAGTGAGGCTCTCCAGCATGCATTCCCAACAGAACAGTGAGACAATACAGCCGACACATGTAAGGCAGCAGGTTTATTACTCAGACTGAAATCACGCATCTATCACGCTCTTAGCAATGTGCTGTACACTTGAACACAATCATCCGCCTTGTAATACATCACCTCAGCACCAGTAAATTACTCCAGTGCAGCTATGTCACATAGGTCTCATCCTCAGAACAGCATTTACCAAGTGAAAAGGGGCCCAATTACCTCCCTGCAGCATGAGTGTGACAGGACAGCTGATGAGCCACTGCAAAGCCACCAGTATCCAACACACGGACGGCACTGACAAGTCTAGGCCTCCACCATTGATTTTTTTTAAAAAAGGTAATGGAGAGGACTACCTGAGGATTAACAATCATGTATCAGCTTGTCAAAGGATAATAGGTACATTCTGGCTTCAGCGCTTACAGCAGATTCTTAGGATATTTTTAAGGATGGAACATGCAATCTTGGGATTAGACCCAATCAAAAGATGACACCAAAAGCATCTAGCTTTACAAAAACTTCCAGAATGCAGACTGCTCAGCTTTGTTCAATGAATGCCACTTGTCTATCCATTCTGCTTTGGACCATCCATAATATTAAACTAAA
>JAPZDZ010000023.1:8721644-8736407 GCA_029783805.1 Acanthurus tennentii | reverse complement strand
TTGCACCTGAAGGGTGGGGGTTAATGAGAGTTGGGTGGCTGAAGGCTCACAAAAGACATTAGCAAAGCCTTGAAAGAAATAAGACATATACACACTTGTGTGTCATGGGGTGGGTGCCATACTGGTGTTGTAATAGTTTGTGGGGTACACATTCTGCCATGACCCAGATTTTGCCGTCATTGCTGTCATAAACACACACACAGTTTGGCCTTAGCAAGCTCAGAGAGCTCTGCTTGCCCCAGTAGAAGATTAACCACAACACACTCACGCAGGTTAGTAAAGGGCAGGACTACATTACCCATTAGGACGCTATCAGGGTTTGTAAAAACTATGTTACCAACATCCAGAGGAAAAGAAAAATAGCAACGCTGGGTTACAAAGCAAGTATCCTTTTGCTATTAGTCTGCAGTTATATTAGCAAGACAAAATATCAAGAATAAGGATGTTATTCAGAGAGAAGAAATGAGTGAGGCAACTGAACCAGGTGGAGAGACTGAGGCAGAAAAGTTGGTACCTAAAAAAAGGTGGCACTTCTGTAAAATGGAGCTGGATTGGTCGTTAATATAGAGTGCAGACTACAGTGATGTTTAGATATGCCATCATGCTGTGTGGACAAACAGCAATTTGTCTTACAATCTAAAAAAAAGATGTGCATTGCCCGTGACTATGAGGATGCAATGAGGGCCAAAAGGAAAAGTGGTTTACCCAGCAGCTGCAGCAGCAGAGCAGGTCCTAAGACATCACAGTGTTACTCCAGGCTTTGTTCACTGCTGCACTGCCTCTCCATAAAAGCAGCAAAATCTGGAAGGGTATTAAAGAGCAGCCACACAACATATTGCCATGAACATGCTGCCCATGAAGATGGTGGAGGGTAGACAGGTTCAGAAATTTGCTTTGTGTCATAGACCAAACACACAAGCTGCCAGGTCGGAAGTATTTTAGCCAAAAATGACTGGCAGAGCTGTACGTTAGAGGACGGTTGAGTGTCAGGGGAATTCTCGAAGTAAACTAGCCACCTTGAAGTCCTCTCCGCCACTGCTGATTTGTGGTCCAACCCGACATCTGAGCTACACAGCAGCGGTCCTCTGCACAGTTTATATATAGGTGAAATGCATGTACAGTATTTTTTTCTTGCCTCTGTAGTGCTATTTGCAGTTTCTGTATTGGTTAAAGTTTGCAGAGAGGGTTTCAAGTTTCTTTTAACTTGGTTTGACCTCAGGGTTTTTCATTTTGTGTATTCTGCAGACTAAGAGTGTTGTGTTCAGGAGTCTTTTTGAGTAGTCAGTTGAACTTTTCAAGGTCCAAGTGTATGACAGCTTAAGTTTTTATTTTGTTAATTGTTAGTTAGGCTGGCAGATCTGTGTTATGTTGGATTACAAATGATGTGGTGCCTTAGTTTCAGACAACAGTTAACATATCCAGGTTGCTCAGCATGGCTATTGATTCTGATTATAAGAAGAAATCACATTACATTCACTAATTAACCTACAATATGAGACAAGCTACTGCTCTTACAATATATGTAGGCCTATAACTCAGTAGCATTCCTATTTGAAGCAAAATAAACCCATAAACAAAAACTTTTTAAAATATTTTAAAGGTATTTTCAAAGACAGTTTCATCAGAGTGAAAAGAGGGAAGAAGTGGAGTATACTTATTATGTGTATAACACCATGATTTAATACCATCACTGTAAAACTAAAAACTGTCATGTAGGTTTTGGGATAATATCGCCCACCCCTCGTAAATCATGGGAAAGCTTGCTCACAAATGCATGTAAGTACACTGAGGAAAGATACAGTGGATGAGGGGGCCATTCCTCCTTTGACAAGTTTGACATTTATGGACATCAATCCCCAGAGGACTCGGCTCATCCACAGATTAAATACCACTACAGCAAAGAGAAGATGAAAGATTCAGCTTGCTATCTAATGAGGTGATGGAGGACACGGGCGCACTGTGTACGATGAGAGACAGCAAGAACTCCAAGCTCCGGATAAATTCGGAGTGGTAAATGAGGGAGCAATGGCATTGGCTTTCGCTGGATTGTCGTGCAGTACCACAGAATTTTACGCCACTGCTTTGATTAAGAATGAATGACTGTGCTTTGCTCCTCTCTCACTCCATCCTTATGCTTCATATCTGTTTCTTTTTCCATCTCTCTCACTCTTACCCCTCCATTGTTCTGAGAACACCCAATACAGAGAGAAGGAGGAAAGATGGGAGAAGGGATTGGAGGAGATGGAGAGGGAAAGATAGGAAGAAGGAGAAATCGGAAGGATGGATTTGAGTAGAGATGCGGAAGAAAGAGAGTGAAATAATTGGATGAAAAGGAGGAACGGGTGCATATCTAGCTTATATAAATGTTTGAATTTTAAAGGTGCGTCTGTGGATGTGCTGCACTACACCCCCCCACCCCTGCTCCTTCTCCTAGCCAATCATCACACCACACTGCTGTATTTGGGTCATAGCAACATGTTGCTGCTGTCTCCACTGGCAGATGCATTGTGCTGTAATCTCCGAAAAATAGGCTGGGAGGAGGAGAAGAGTGAGGAAAGTGGGAGAGGAGAAGTGGTAGTGACAGAGCTGAGGAGCTTTCTCCCATCTAAAAATTGAACCTCCTCTTTTGGGATTTTCTTCCAATACTGTATCCGTCTTTGCTTCCCTTCCTCTCTTCTTGTCACCTCTCCCTCATCCTTATTTTCTTCTCTGTGAGCTGTGAGGGGTTTGCATGTCCTGCAGCAGCTGCAGGAGCCTCATTCCCCCCATCATGGCTGTGCTTCCCTCACTTTTATTCATTAGTTGATTCACACTGTGCCCGAATCATCAATGAAATCTACTCAAACTCCTGCACTTAGAGTGTATCTGAAAATCACTGGTGTTTAAGGGGAACGTCTGAGCCATTGATTTTTCCTACCACTCAAAAGCCCCGCTGATATTTAATGGATGGTCCATGGGGAGAGAGAATGAGGAAGAGAGAGACTGTGAGAGAAAAAAAATAAAGTAGAGGTGAGAGAGGCAGATGCATAACTGATTGAATCAGAAGACATTTGAAATGGGACAAAAGAGATGATGAGACAGAAGCAAACAACTAGTTCATCTCTAACAGTGGTAAAACACTTGAGGTGCAAAGATGGACTCACATCTCCTGGTGTGGTGAAGGATTGTGGCTCATTCACCTTTAGAATTCATTCATATTCAGTAGTAGCCTGACCCAAGGCAGAGCATGTTCAAGGCACGGAGCACGCAGCCAGCCCTGTGTTATGCGGCTTCCCCACAGAGCTGCCATGGACATGCTCTTTCACCTTTCTACTCGCCTTTTTTCAAAGGGAAGCTTGATGGATTTCAATATGATGCTTGAACTGCTGAGCTGACCCCGAACCCTTCTGCTGTACTGTCTGTGCTGTGCGTAAAGTGTGTGTCTCTCTTGCTCGTAATTGACTGGATGTGGCTGCACTTGGTTGTTGTGGTTGCCAAGTAATTGTCTGATTTATGTAAGTGTTGCATGTTTGCAGAGCTGTAGTGAGAGTAGACCCAATCTGTTGTGTATTTCACCAATATGTTGTAGGTGCAGAGCCTTTGTTAAGGGCTTTTGAGAACACACATACACTGGGAAGTGGCTGAAACTAAACTTCAAAAACAACCATTTCAAATTAAAAGTATGACAAAATGCAAAAAGTGCATTGCATAAACAGTTAAAACACATCATCATTAATCATTATGGGAAATAGCCTGGAGGTTTTTAAACTCATTTTTACAGCTAAAGCAAGCATACAAAGGGCTCACAGTATACCTTTAACTGCCAAAGGGTAAAATCTACCTGCTCTTAGAATGCATAGATTTTCAAGGGACAAGGTTAATTTATTTATCATTCCATGACAGGGTTTGCAAACATTTTTCAGCTTAGGGACCAAATGTGGTGCTTCTCTGGGATCAGATCCTGCAAAATACTTCATGAATTACAATAACATGTACAGCAACAAATTTCTTTTAAAGTACAAAGCAAACCATGAATTTGAAATGTATGTAAAATGTACTGGGGAGCGTCGTAAAGTGCTTAATGTACATCAGAGCAGTAATCAAGTCTGCTAAGTGTAATGTTAAGGTTCTTACCAACACAGAAAATATTAACATTCAGTTTTGTATGCAATTGTTTTAAAGGCCAGGGAACTGAAACAGAGCAGCATTTTTTTGTTTTTATTTGGGAAATTAATTCACTTGTCTGCATTGTTGTGCATTCTGTTTTCCCAATTGGGGACCCAGTAAAGACCGGACCCATTTTCTGTCTGAGCGATAGATTTGGAAAATGCTTATGCTACTACTTTTTTTTAAAGAATAAACAAACATGTTTGGTAGCTTTATATTTTCTGTGAAAGGCATGAAAGAGGGCTACATTTTCCAATCAAGTCCAAAAATCATTAGCTACAAAAATCCTAGTTCATTCCTGTCATTAACACGTTTTAAAACTCTTCTTTCCATTTCCTTCCAAAGTTAATATCCCTTTGCTTGCTGCTAGTCCCACACTGACCTTTTTTGTACCAATAAAAAGAAGTTGGTGAGTCCCTGAAGTCTGGAATATTAAACCTTTATATCTAATGTTCTTATGGTGCAGTGATAAAGACTAAACAACTTAATTAGCCTTTAACTGTTAATGACCAATTATTGAGGCTTAGTGTGTTATAGCTTTGAGTCTACCTCGCTAAAAATTAAAAATTAAATGGCAAACATTTTGGACCTCAGCTCAGTTTACTTGACATGACCTTAGTGACTAAGAGATTTAGACATAAGCCATGAAAAACTCCCAGGATGCATTGGGGCATGTCACCTGAAGATGCCCCCTAACTGTCTGCAGCACAGACATCATTAATCAACCAAACTGACGTGCTGGCGGACTTCACTAAACTTGTGTTTATCAGTGTAGTCTGCTAAGTGTTTGAACTCTCATACATATGAATAAGGTTATGAGTCATGCAGAGTTCAGAGTTGTACATGTGTGTGTCTCATGTCTAATGTGTGTGTCTGCTCCTGAGGGAGGTGTGTGTTGAGCTAGAAAATAATGCTTCCCTAAAGGCTCCTTCATACAGTTTATTACACATCAGCCTCATAAAGACTACCATCTCTCCCTCTCCGATTTCCATTTTTCCCTCTTCCTCTCCCCTCTGTCTCCTTCCTTTCACCCGGCCGTGCCTCTCTCTCCCTGGCAGCACTCAGCACTAACAGCCGGTACCTTTCCTCTCTGTATGGTGATTTTCTCCCCTCAACATCTTCCCTCAGTGTCTGTCCCACTCTCTGTGGTGGTGGGTGTGGGGCGGAGAGGGGACCACTTGATGGCTTTCCCTGCGTCGTCGCTATCTGGTGGCGGTGAAAATGATGGCAAGAGCGAGGGATGGAGGAACGGATGTGAGGAGAGAGGGAGGTGGAGAGATGAAGTGCTCTTCCACAGCGGCTGCCAGTGACTGCATTAAGCAGCCCTCGAACGCCACAGAGGGTCTGATGAGGGCCATTGTCACATCCCCCTCTGTTGCTTTGTGCTTTCTTCCTCACACAGAGAGATAAATGAGAGAGTTTGGGATGGTTTTTTTTTCCTCACTTTTGCTATAAATTACCTGTAGCACACGCAGTAATGTGTGTGCAGGTGTAGGTGTTTTGGCCTCCTCATGGAAGTGCATCAACATGTGAAAACTTTGCAGCTGAGTTTGTCATTAGCGTCCATCCCTGTGGAGCCACAGTGAGGAGAAACATCTCCACAGACTTTCCAGCTACAACTTAACCTCCACAACTTTAAGGTGAATCCTCTCCTCTCACCCACTCTGAGGGCTCAGTACTCAATCCAGACTTGTCACCCCCATATGCAATAATTTATCCACCAATGTGAGAAAGCCCATGGGGCTCTGGTTAGTTTTATTGCCGCCTGGTTGTTAAACTATGTGCCAATTCTCTGCAGCTCTCAGATTTGAAATTTAGAAATCATTGGATCACTTTTATGTCCTCTTTATCATGTGATATTTGTGATTCTGAGCTGATTCTGTTTCTATTCCGGCAAAAAGGAGCTGCCTGACCCGGTTTCCCCACTTGAGTGGCACATGTTGCACCTCATGGGGTGAAGCAGGAGAAGATTTAGACTGGTTAGTCATATATCTCTCTGTGCAGAAATAGGTCTTATATTTTTAGCTGATGTTTCAGGCTTTAAGTGTGGTTGAAAACCTTCTTCTCTTGCGGGAATCTCATTTGTAGGTGTGATTTTATTAGATTTTTACAAGCGCTGCAACTTCCTCCCCATCTCTCTTCCACCCCCTCTCTCCTTTTTTTTTTTGTCTCTGCAGTCATGGGTGAGGCTCTGCAGCAGTGTGGGAATTTTAGAAGAAGAGTGCCTCATCAAATTAAACACCTAAGTGGTTCATTTTTCTTGTGTGATATCTGTTATTTTCATTTAGTTTTGCTTTGGTGTCAAAGAAAAGCAGGGTGGTGAAGATGGTATTAAGTACAGTTGGGTGACAGTGTCAAGGATGTGTGTTCGTTGTCACAGACTGGGATACTTTAAAACTAGCCTGCTACATTTATAATATTTGTCTTCAGTGCTCTGCTGCTGTTCATGTTCTTTATGTGGCCCAAGACAAATTTATTTGGTTGATATAATAGCAGCAACATGACACAACTTAAGGACAAAAATCAGGATCAGACTAATTAATTAAGTCCATTGTGGTCTAAAATGAGCAAATCTTATCTGCGTCTCTTATTGTGTGAGATTTCCTTCCATCATTTAATTATTGATGGAAGAAAATTTCCCCCCATCCTCTGCGTGTTCTCTCTCCTTCCTCTTCTCTTTTTTTGGAGTCTCTTGGTACCCCATTAGTTGAGCTCTTTTGCTTCCTCTTCTCTTTCACCACTTAGGCCCATAGTATAAGTACATCCACACATGCAGAATATGTACACCAAGTTAAAATTGGCCTCTGAAGGCTTCACATTTTCACATTCTCTTTGAAGGATGTGTTTTAGATGCTCCGGCATGCTGTGCTCAAGTTGTTTTTGGTGTAAATATCTGGTCTTTTCATTCTCTTCTTCTCATCTCTTCTTGTCATTTTCAATGCTCTGCAGATCCTCACTTTGCCTCTCTGACCTCCTGCTAGGTAAAACCATTGACCCCAGCCTCCATTAGATCAAACACAGAGAGCTGGTCCTCTTACTGGCTGACCTGGCTTTTGCTCTGACAGTGTGGATGCAGTTACAGAGCAGAGAGTTTGTTCTGAGTGTAAGCTGTGGTCTGTTGCTTGACCCAGCTTTATTGCAGTACAGGGTCACATTTATGTGCTTGTGCACGTGTAGTCACGCATGTCTTCCTCTCCTTTATATGTTGGTGTGTATGAGCATGACAGTTCTGTTTCCCAACACAGTTTCCCTGCCCTGTTTCCTTTCCATTTGACTCAGACTAGTCGAGCCCCAGCCTCCATGGGCTGCTGATCACGGCTGGCCACAGTGTTTCAAGCCTGGGCAGGAGGAAGCCTGGAGTCTGGACTGTAGTCAGAGCTCCCAAATGGCTTTTAAAAATGTGTTAAACAGCTGAGTAGGGAAATAAACCATGATTTTTAAAACTGAACAGGGCTACGAAGCCAACAGTGCTCTTTTACACTCTCTCATTCGTATTATGTCTCCACTTTCAACTATCTCTCTCTTCCTATAAAAAATCCTGACCCTTCCAGCTTCTCTGCTCACATTTTCCTGGATATGGGAGTTGAATGGTGCTCGTTATTGAGGCCTTTACACCAATTCTATTAGAAATATGGCTCATTGCAAGCTGTTAACCAGCTAGCCTGGGCTGTTTTGACTGGTTCTTTGTGTTGCTGCCTTGGAAGCAGGGAACGCTCTCATGCAGTCCTGGGAGGGTAAAGCTCAGACACAGCTGCTTCAGACTGGGGCGCAATAAGCACGGTTCACTGAATGATTGCTGCTGGAAACTAAAAAGAGATAGAGGGAGTGAGAAAAATAAGTGAATATCATAAAAAGGGAGATTTAGCAGAGCTCCAGACTGATATTGCTGCTGACTGCTGTGGGGGTACCTGCACACACACTGCATTTCATTAACTTTACTAGTTGTTTGATGTTTCAGTCATGTATGTAACATACAGTAAACAAGAAAAAAGTAGCAAAGACACCAACAAAGAAACAAATCTGTGATTTGTCACCGAGGTGTCAGTATTGCTGCCCATGAATCCACCACGGGTGCTGAGGAGTATTGTTTGTGATCTGTTTGTGAAACGTCTGCAGGAATTGTATAGATCACATCTGCTCTTTATCTTCTTCTTGATTAAATAATGCAAGATTAAGGTTAGAAATTAGTATAGCAAGTTGAGTAATAAGTAGTGTTTAGTGCAAATAATCAGTATTAAGTCGACACCTGTACACACACATACACCACTGTGCTCTCTGCTTAATGTATATAACTGTTTAGAATTGTTTGATAGAGAAAATGATGAAAAAATCTACAACTTTTTGGTGGGAGCAGTTGTGGGCTTGAATGTGTGTGTCTGCATATAATTTGCAAGGAATCTGTTGAGGTACAGAGTATGATGTTAGAAGACACATTGCAAAGTGGCACAGAGGTGAAGGTCAAACACCTGACAGCCAGCCTGCTCGCTTAAAAACTGAATTTTTTTAGTCAAACAGATACAGCAGAATGCTAAATTAGCTAGTTACAACGTAGCCCAGCTCATCATTCAGCACAACCATTCTCAGGCAGTGATGTTATAAAAGCGCACTTCACTGAAGTTGCAGGAATAATATGACCATGAAAAAGCATGAATTAAACAGCAATACGTTGAAAGAATCAGTGAAGTGGTGAGTTGAATACTGGTCATCCAGCTTAAAACAGTGTCAGGTAAAGCTGTTGTCTTGTGAGAGCCCATAAGCCACAGACACAGTGCAGCTTTTACTCTCACTTTTACATTTTTGAAGCAGTTTTTGCTGCGGTCGATGATATTTGACTGCCCTTGGACAGGCTGTGTGGAATACAACGGATAGAGCTCCAATAATGACCAGCAAACTAAATGGGAAAGTTGGTGAGGCTGTCACAATGCACTGCATTATCCACCTGTGACATATTCAGTCTGTGACTCCTTAAATCTTCTGTCTGTGGCCCAAAATCAAATATATTTTGTCACCACTGGTGTAAGCCTTCTGCTTTTTAAGTCCTTTACACTCAGTGTCTCTGCTCTTTTTTCCCAGTGATTTATATAACCAGCCCTCTCAACCCTCATCTGCTTTTCCTACAACTACAAACATTTTACAAACTTATGTGTTAAATCGGCACCCTGCAGTATCTGACAGAGATGGTCCAAACAGCAAAAAGACCTCACATACTTTATTGAAGATAAAAGTTTCAAAGTAAACATAAACCATAGCAGAAGGATCCACCATAAGCATTTAGAATTTAGTATTTTAGCCAGACACAGCAAACACTTGTTGGTCCTGTAACATTGTGGGTAAATTTAAATGGGGAACTTAGTGTTTTGAATTTTTTTGTTAATCAATTAATTAAGGTAAATGTAATCTGGCATCTACTTGTAAGCTTTATGACTTCCCACACTACAGTGAAAACAAAATCAATTAGATGTAAAATCTCAGCCAAACGTTCGGCCCCAGAAACCCGAGTGGTCAATTTCTCCTTCTGTTCGTGCACACGGATATTGATTCAACAAAAAACAGTAGGAGAATTACATAGATGATTGCTATTTCAAAGTAAATTTCCCCTTTTATATTGATTTTCACTTTCTGCTGCAGTATTCTACTCTGCCAATACCCCTTATCAGATTTTTTTTGTTGAAGGGAAAGCAGAGAGTTTCTGTCCTTACTTCAGACCATTGTACAGGTGAATTATAGATGAATTTTACTATAGGAGACAAGTCAACATGCAGAAACCTTTTTTTTTTTTTTTTAAGCTGGGCCACAGCTTCCATTACCTCGCCTCCCTGCCTCCCTGTTCCAAAGTACTCTGTGGACAACATGAGCCCGGCTGTCTGTTCAAAGAACTGTGTGTGGGCAATGTGTGTGTACGTGTGCAAGTGTCAATGTTTACTCTAAGAGCAAACCTCTAAGCTGAGGGTTAATATCAGCAAAGAGAGGTCTATATCTCTATTAGCAAGGGGCAGGGCTGTCTCTGTGTGTATATGTGTGTGTGCGTGTGTGTGTGTGTGTGTGTGTGGGAGAGAGAGAGTTGGTGGCAATTTAAGACTGATGAGCTGATTAGTCCCCCCTGTGGAGATCACACTGCTTTATGAGGAATATATCGGACACACACACACACACACACACACAAATGCCCACAAAAAAACTCTTGTTTTTTCATCCTTATCTGCCACTGTGTGTGTATTTGTGCACCTGTTCCCATTATCTTTAGTTTTTCACTTCTCTGACACCCTGTGTTTTCACGCACTCTTGGTCTTGGTTGGTTGGTGTGCTGGCATGTGTGTTTGACTCTCCCTCAAGTAACCCGCTCTAATGATTCCAGCAGGTTTTCTGTGCTGTGTGATGAGCTATGTTGGACAACATCCCTCTGATTCCCACTTTACCACAACCACTTTCTACCCTGGAAATCAGCCATAGCCCGCCACAAGCCCAGCAGACTGGGAGCTGCCCTGTGCCAAATGGACACCCTGGCTTCCCACATCCTCATAGATATGCAATGAGTCAATGAGCTCATTTGAGGTTGACTTTTGTCTGTGTGGAGTTCATATTAAATAGCGGGAGTAGTAGCGGTCTAATAGAAGTACGCTGTCATGACTGGCCCTTTTTCTATTTTTCTCAGTCTGTCGTCATTGTTAGACATTTTGAGTTTTTGGCTGTCTCTGTTTTTCATGTGCTTTTTTTCATACATTGCAAGGTGCTGAAAAATCTGAAACCTTATTAAAATCCACTGGGAAAGTATTTTTTTCATAGTTTCACAGCCAAACAAACCACATATTTTTGTTTTTTTTATTATTTTACTGTATTAAAGTAATTAAATATTAAGAGTGACACTGTAACTCACACTGTTCTCGATGTGGTCAGAATTCATAAGGATTCAAACTACACGCAGCTCATGCCTGTTTTTACTTGTCTGCTCTAAGTCCAATTTAACATGTCCAAACTTTGACTGAAGAGATTTTCTTCACTCTACTTAACGCCACTGGGGGACTTGCATGGTGTACAGTCTGTGGTAACACTTGAAGAAACCTCAAAATATACACCATCAGCCTTAAGGAAACCACTATTACTCAGTGCTGCCAAAATTACATGACCATTAGTCCTGAAAATAGTAATATAGAGTTACCTGTGACTATTTAACAGCCAAATATCATGGAGTGTTAGAGGAGTGACTGCCAGAAATAGAGAACAGAAATGGGAAGAGACACTCAACAATGAAAACAAAAGAGTTGTCTGGATCAATCTGTCCCCTCACCTTCATCCACAGGCGTTAGAATATTACTCCAGAGATAAAAGTGACAGTATTTGGCCTCCTGTAGTGATTCAATCAATGACACTAATAAAAATGTAATCACGGCCTTGTTTGTGTTTCATTTTGTTACAGTTGTGTGGCAGTTTGCAAAGCTAGGTGACAGAGTACAAGATTATATATTACATCAATAATGTATAGAGGGACATGATTGTATTCTCTGTTATTGGATTGTACTCACGCAGAGTACACATGATTAAATAGAGGATTTGTTGAGATACTGATTTGGTTTGCATTGTGTTTGCATGGCTTAGAGTATGTATGCTTTCGTGCCTTGTCAGTGTATACAGTCATTTGCATCGGACCCCCCAGTCTGTGTATACATAATTCCCCTCATTGATTTCTGGCTGGACTATTTGTCACCCACTTACTCAAGTCAAATTAGAAAGCACTGTTCTTCGTATCCACAATTCAATCGATGAAGGGGTGGGGGCACTCCCAAACTAAATGTAATGAATATAATGCTTACTGGGGGAAAAGCCTTCATGGATTGTACGTGTTTGTGTGGAATTAATGGGAAATTTCCAGCTTGACAAAGCATGAGTTATCTGGTATGCATGTGGATGGAAGGATGCCGTGGCACCGAGCTGGTAGGTGTAATTTAAATTAGTGCGAGTCACTGCGTCTGCGGCCCTTTGCAACACACAAGCCCACAGCACGCTAAGCCTCAAGAGGTGCTACGTATAGCACAGACATTCATTTGGAAATAATGCTTAAATGTACAGCATTCTCACCTCTCTGTCTCTCTCACCTCAACACATGCCTGCTTCGTATATCATAACTGAATAGATATCAGTTTCATTTCCATTATTCATTGAAATGATTTGAAATTCCATTTCTCACTTACCTGCTCATTTGCCTAAAATGCAGGATACTTCTACAAAACAGATGAATGACTTTCTAAATTAGAGGGATTGACTGTAGAGGGGGTTGGCTCTGTGCCTGTGTTTGTGTGTTTGTGCTTGTGTGTGTGTGTGTGTTTGTGTGTAAACCTTTGATATAAAAAAGATAAAGAGACGTGTTTAGCTCAGGGGTCTCTGTGAGTCACTTCTAACTCTCGTATGGTTCACTTCATCAGCTCTACTGTTTCTCACAAGGATGGACTGGTTGACTTGGAGAGAGGAGTGCAAACAAATTATTTTTCATCCAGGCACGGTACGAGGTAGCACACAGCAGCTGCACACCCTCGTATACACACACAGATGCACATATGCACCCTTCTTTCTGTGGGACAGTGAAAAGTAGTGTTAATGAAGCCCCTTAGTGGAGTGCTTTTTGGAGAAGCTGCCAAACATGAGCCCCATAGCCCCCTTCACTGCCCCCCCCAGCACAAGAACTCATTACTGCCAATTAGCTCAGCACTTAGAGTCCTAATGGACCCCGTCACGCGTACACACACATACACAGATTCACACACAACTACTGTGCAACTGGGAAAATAGCAGCCTAATTTTAGCTTGAGAGCTGGAAGGCTGTGAGTCAAGCACAGGCATTGTGCCATTGTGATGTAAATCCAGATTACAGTATAGATGTTTCTGGTAGTGTATGAAGTTGCAGGCAATAACTCATTTGATAAAGAGCCAAAGCAAAACTTGTCTGTAGTGCCTCTGTGTGCATGCAGTTTATTTATGTAGCTTTTTTAGTAGCTTTTGTAATTTTTTTTCCCCTTAAGTGGCAGTCATAAAATCATCCATTCCTTACCTTGTGTACAATACGTCCCTAAAATAAAATGTTTCCTATATATTGCACACAAATACCTTCTCAAACATTACTTTGCTTTGGCTAAAAACAGAGAAAATAAGTAAACAACAGCCACGTCTGCATGTGCATTGATTTGTTTGATATTGTGAAGGCCTCTTCATTTTCTGCCTTGTTTGAGAGATTTTGTTCTGAAGTCAAAGAATCTTCAGCTGCTGTGTGATGTGAGCATGTCTGATCAAGCCACTTCATACTGAATCACCGAAACGCCTATTGCATTAGGTATAGTTGAAGTTCAGTGCAGGCTGGCATTTTCTGCTCGTTTCAAAAGCAAGATTTGTTTCCAGAGATTTGTCTCTGCGAGGTTATCTGGATGTCAGTTCCTCTAATCGTGTTTGAGAAAAACTCGTCTCGGTTCACAGAAAACAAGAGAAACTCATCTGGGAGAAGAAAGCATTGAGTGTGAAGCATACACAGAATAAACAGTGAAGATAATGTTGCCTGTACAAATCAGTTCAGCATCAAGCTTTAACCCAGAATCTCAGCAGGGAACATTATACGGTGGCTGAGTTTGGGGAATTTAGCGTGTTTAGAAATTTGGTTATCACAATATCTGTAAAACAAGATCATGGACAATTTCTTTATTCCGTGTGTCATGAAGGAAACCTTACATCAGAGCTGGATGCATGAAGGAAGTTGAGGACAACTTGAGGAAGAGATAAAGGGAGTTAGATAGAGTGGAAAGGTCAGTGTGCTGGAGCTTGAGGAATAAGCTCAAATCAGACCAAGAAAGAGGTGAAGATTGAAAAGGAAATCGAGTCCCACACAGCAGGATTAGTGCATGAGGTAAAAGAAATATAATTAGCGAGACGGGATTGTCGTGGGTTTCACCGTGTGTGTTTGTGCAGTGCATTGTCTCCATATGACCTTGTCTCTTTTGTATGTAAGTAAAAGTCGATAACAGCTTAATGAATGAAAGTGAGGATGAAATGATGAAGTAGGGCAGTTGAAAAAGGTCAGTGGGTTTCAGTCTTTTCTCAACCAGCTCTCCTGTGGTGTCTCATGTTTCAGTAACACATGAGCTGCTTAGAGCTGCGACTAATAAATGTTGTAATTGATTATCTAAATTTATTTTGGATCATTTGATTGAATGAGTTTCTAATGCTTAAGATAATTTTTCAAATGAGTCTCTTTTGTTGGACTAATAGAGACTTCTATAAAAGAGAGAAATCCTTACTCATGAATCGCTGGAATCACCTTTTTTTCTCAGCAAATGCTTCTTCAAACCAGTTACTCATTACTAAATAATTATCAGCTGTTTGTCTGTCAATCAACAAATCATTTACTAAATTATTGTGTTTAAGAGTACAAAAAAAGGAGACAAAAGAAAGTGTGAGGGGGGACAGAGTCTTGTGTTGAGAGTGTGTGTCTACAGTATGGTGTGTGTGTGTGTGTGTGTGTGCTGGAGCAGGGAATCCTGGGTCCCTGCGGTGATCTTCCAAGTTCACTGGTATCCACCTGAGCCCCACTCTGATTCAGATCAGGTGCCTCATCTGTTGAGGCAAAACTGAACACACACA
>JAPZDZ010000023.1:8698893-8711782 GCA_029783805.1 Acanthurus tennentii | reverse complement strand
ACTTGTCTCTTTTAAAGGTTGGTTTTAGTTATTGATTTTCATGGAGGATAATAGGAAAGAGAAGAAGAGCAGCAGTGTATGGTATAGGATGTGTGTGTGTGTTGCATGTGTGTGTGTGTGGTGTGTGTACCCTCAGCATGTATCTCCTCCTGCGGTCCTGTTTGTGGTGACGGGCTGACATCAGAGTAAAAGCCCCCTGAAGTCGTGTCGAACAGATGTCTCTCTGCTCTCCTGGTTTCCCTGGTGGTGTGTTACCTGGCATGCTCTGTCTCTCTGTCTCTCTTTTGTCTGTCTTTCCCTCTGTGTCCTCTATTAAATTAATGAATTTTGCTGTTCTTTCTTCAGTCAAAATACCCCTTTTTTCTCGTTCCCTTTTTTGCCATTCAGGCAGAGTTTTCCCTCGGCTTTGTCACACATCTCACTTTTAGATCAGTCTCTGCTCAGTAAGAAGGCCAGGTGAAATTGACTCTTTGTGAAGTGCCCTTGGTGTTCCACTTTGTGTACTTACTTTTAGTACTGCCCTGTGTGTATGTGTGAGTCCAGTTTGTGTGCATTTGCACTTTTTTGTACAAGGCAATGTTCCAAGCTCTGTGACGTGAGTGCCATCTTTGAAAAAGCTGGCAATCTGGGCCTTGGCTTTTCTCCAGAACCGCTTTCATTTCCATTCAGCTGTGGGATGTTACCACTGGAGCAAACATGTGCACACAGAAAAAACACACACGCACCTACAGATGCACACATGTGAACACAGAGTATCGCTGATAATTACAGAAAAGCTGAAGAGTGTTCAGAGAGGGTCAGTGCCCTAAAAAAGCCTTTCCCTTTTCGTCTTTTGTGTTTAAAAAGTGGATATTTTCTCACAGATTCACACTTATATACATGCACGCAGAATCACACACTAACTACTGTTGTTACGGTAGGAACGTGTGATGCAACAGCAGCGCCATCCCTCCCCATGTCCCCTGGGAGAAATGGGGGTGGAGGTTTGCAGAAAAGAGAGAGACATATCAGGCAACAACAAAAACAAGGGGAGACTGAGTTGGAAGGAAGAGTGACTGATTGACTGAAGAGAAGGAAAAGGAGACAAAGTGAAAAATAATATAGAGGGACTCAAGCCAGAGGGGGTAGAGAGGGAGAGAGAGAGGAATACAGAGAGAGATCTGGCTCTGGTGGCTAATAGAAATTCCCATGTTGCCTCATTGAGATGCAGAGGTGACATGGGTAATGAGCTAGCTGCCGCTGACGCATTGATTTAGCCAGAATAGTCGTTCAAATTATCCCACTCCTCAAGAGAGATGTCAACAGCTCCACCAATGGCTGCCGGGGTAATTATCAACACATCCTACCTCCATGATGCCTCCCTCAACTCTGCATGCTTTCTTTTCTTCTACTCAACGGTCTTTCTCCGCCTCCATCCCCACCTCCCTCTGCAGCCCCTCCTACTGACATGTCCCACAGCCCAGAAAACAAGGAGTGATTGATAAGTTCATAGCCTAAATTAGGAGAAACAACTTTTAGAAAACCTGTGTTTTCACATAGTCCCATTCTACATTTACACATTTAGTCCAGTGTTTGTAGAGCATATGGATCCCTTCTTTATATAAGTCAGCATCTTGGACCTCAAGAGGCAAAGCAGGGATGATGAAACTGTCAAAGGTGCGACCTCTGAGCTCCCTTCATAGAGAAGCTTTTGGCTGAGGTTCTATCAGCCTTCCCTTCCCTAAAACTTAATACTGTTTAGTTTGTTGGACAGTGCTTACTTGCAATTTTCATATGAAAATTCATATTTTTATACAGAAACAGAAATAGTGCAAAATTTATTGACATCAACATTCTACATAATCACTAAAAAATTGTACTGCACAATTTTCTCACACAACTTCAAGCACGGCAGTATTAAAGCATGACGAGAGTGTGTCTGGGTGGAAACTCAGTTTTGAGCCAAAAAGTAAAAATCATTCCCCTGTAAGATGATATGCATGTTAGTCTTTGACAACATATCACCTTGCTCTGCAAAATGTGCATTTTACAAAGATTATGCATGGCTGTAAAAATAGATAAAACAGAAAAACGCTCCAAATCTTATGAGTCATGTTCACTTCTCTCAGCATTGGTACTTGTGGTGTCTCTGAAAATGGGTGAAAATAAATGTTTGCAAATTTATAACTTCACAAGGGAGCTTTGGTAGATTATTTGCACTTTACATTGGTTTTACTCATGACATGGTGGCACAGTGATTTGGTACAACAAGTTTTATCAATCCAGTCAGATGTGTTGGGAAGTGAAGTGGAGAGAAGCAGATAAGTGTTTTAACAATTATCATGCTAAAATGCTTATATTCATCCCGAGCTGATCCACCGGCCAACTGTGGAAGCATTTTTTTCCATTTCTAAAATATCAAAGAAATCAAAATGCTTTCAATCTAACTGGCGTGTTTTCAATTGTGTTCGTTGTTAAGTGGAAAAATCTTCGGCTGCATTAATCCAACAACTCAACTCAAATCAAGTCAGTAGCTGTTTTTGTCACTCAGGAGAATGAACACAATTACAGTCAATAGCTGCACTGAAGCTGCCTGTGTTATGCTATCTGCATGTGATAGTGGCTTCATTCTTCTTGTGTATCATTATAGTAACGAGGGAAGGTAAAAACATTTATTTTGCAATGCAAAGCAGTTTTCTCACACACACAAATGCACACATCTTGTCTTCATTGTGTCCATGCCTTGAGGTGTTTTGCATTGGACAATGCACTCATGCTAAAGATTTGACACTTGACCTTTCCCCTGTGCTGCATTTGTTCTACACTAGCAGAGAATAAAAGGCAGTACAAAGACTTTGGTAAGAGGAAGGAAAGCTAAGAGAGGAAGCCAATCGCCTCTACTTTAAAAAAAAAAGCATGAATGTGTTTGTGTGTGTCAATGTCACACACTGGGAGGCGGCCCCCTACCTTGAATACGCACACACTCTCACCCTATAGATGTCCTAGATCCACACATGGTTGGTACATATAGGACCAACCTTGTGCACATTGAAATTAATAGCAGGTTTTTTGCTCACCTTGAGCAGTCCTTCCTGCTGTTATTTTATTTTTTCATTTATTTATGAAGGGCTGAAAGTCAAAAAGTTGTTGTGTAAAGCCCGTGCTAGGTTAAAGTCTTACTTCTTTATGTGGAGGTCTAAGTCAAAGAAAAAAAGGACACCTTAGGTTGTCCATATTTGTTTTGCGTGTTTTCCTTCAACAGTTTGAAGGGAAGTTTGAACCTCTGAGTTGGTGCTTCTTGCTGTCTCTGCTGAAACATCGTAGCGGGACTAATTTTAAGACCATGTGCTCAAGCTGTCGTTTCCCATGCCTGCCCCAAAGTGGGAACGCAGCACCCTCATTGCCAATTAAACTCCAATCAACAAACGAAGATGGAGTGAGACATCGAATTACATCCAATATCCTCTCCCGTACTCAAGCCTGTCTTTGCCAGCCACAAATTAGCTTACAAATTAAGGCTCTGAAGATGGGAGAAGTCGAGTTGCCAGATAACAACCAAATAACATCCTGCCGCCGTCTTGATGTGTCGTTCCAACTTGGATTCAGCTTCCTGCCTTCTCTTGATGTGCACAGAGAATTTAGTTGAGTTCCTGGTTGAGCTTTGACCATCCATTTCAATCTGCATTTGGAGGAAAACTAATAATTAAGTAGATGAGAACCCGTCTCACTTAAGTTTGTTCCGGCTTGATCCATGTTTGATAAAGAAGATTTTACATAGACAACCCAAACACTGTTAATTAATGAAATAACTCAACCTGAATTATAGATGATGAAGATTTGATTAATTACTTCTTAGAGCCGGATTTTCTCCCCCCCTCTTGTTTCTAGACTACACAATTGGCCTCTGCATGACTTGTAAGCAAGAAATTGGGTGTTTTTTTTGCCTTTGTTCACGCTGGCGTGCACACACACAAGCGTACATGGCTGTGAAAAATACAGAAAGAGTGCACCGACTGCCACTGCCAGTCTTCCTGTGGTTACAGCAAGGTTTTGTAATATTATCCAGTCGATGTTTAATAATTCATACTCTTATATTGGGGGTTATCTAACACATGACAGGCAGACAGCGAGCAGCTCTTTGAGTGGTGTCTAGGGGCTCCTCTCACTGTGAAGCCTATCAGCGAGTCATCACTAAGGCACCAATTCTTAGCTCATCATTTCGCCTCTTTATTTGACTCCTGTCTCCCTGGAGGAGTGTGCGTTTACATGTTAACCATGCACACACATATGTCTCAAAAGTGACACGTGTCGCTGTGTGTGAGTCTAGTGTGTCTGTTTGTATGCATATACTGCAGACTGGTTTGTGCGTATGTATGTGTGCACGTGCACATACTTGTCCCGTCTGCTGTGGTTGCTGCATCGGGCCTGGTGTGGCTAATTAAAAGAAGCCTGCTTGCATTATTCATGAGGCTGTAATTATACATTCCTTTTGCTGATCCCCAGTCAGAGACATTAAAAATAGATCTGAGTCTCCGTGCCCCACCCTTCTAGGCCCCACTTTCTCTCCATATTTTGACTACGTTCCTCCCAGCATCTCTATCTTTATCAGTATTTTTCCCATCTTGCATTGTCACAACTTTTTAAATTTCGTCCTTTCCATCTCTTCTCTCATCTCTCCCCATATCCGTCCGCCGTGTCTTCACTCATATTTGCTCTGATGTTCCCGTTTGGGATACGGGCAGAACATTCCTCTGACAGTGTCACTCTCGCTCGGCTCTGCGGCCTGGACTCCAGTCACATCAGGCCAGAATTTAGAGTGGAATATTTTGAATCTGCAGCGACATGACGGCGGAGAGTTTCAGGAGAGAGGAGATATCGCTGCCTCTGATCAACTTAATGGGGAGACGCTCTCCTCACAAGAGACCAAATCTCTGCCCAAAAAGTTCTCCCCCGACTTTTCTTATTTGCATGTTTAATCCACAAAGTCTACAGAGGCCAAATTCAGTCTTTCGTACTCACATGTACGATGGATTCAGTACAGAGTGTGAATATTTGGCAAACATGAAAGTATTTGGTATATGTGCCATATTTTTCCAGCAAGACATCAGCATCCAGGAACTTTTTGCACAGTCTAAACTTTAGGAACGATTTTCTTGAGTGCAGTCATGCACTAGTTACCTCTGGCAATGAGACTTATTTGCCTTACTAGAAGAAAAATGCGTGTAAAACAGGCTTCTTCCAGCATGCAGGTGATACACTTCTGAGGACGTACTTGTGCATACATTTACATACCGGTGAGGCTGATGCTGAAAGGGGTGGGGATTCTGTAAGATCTGCCAGTCACAGAGCTTGTTGGATGACTAAGTGGATCTCTCAGTAGCTGCTGCCTCTGGGTGATGCTCTCAATCGTTCTCAGTCTTGTTTCACAATGCGCAAAAAAAGATTTCTGCCTGGAAGCCTCACAGACCTTCATCACCTTACACCACATCTCACTTTGTTTGTGTCTGTTGTGGTAATATTATGTAAATATATTCATGTATTGGCCTCTCACACCCATGCACCTCCTCCCCCTGTAACTTAAACAGGTGAAAACAAACATGTAGACTGAAATAAGGCACATACACAGAGAGAGGCAGATGTTGGCTGCATAGAATACTTAAGAATTATGATAAATGGAAAGTTAATGAAAATGTAACAATTTCATCGGTTATAGGGATGATCAAAGCAAGTTGTGGCGAAATCTGTCATCTTTTCTGTAGTACTTTGGATATTATTTAAATACTGACTGGAAATGCTTAGACTTGTGCTAAAATGTTACTCCAAGTCTATTAGTTTTTATGATGGAGGGAAATTGATGAGGAAAATTAATCATACTTGAACCAGAGCTAATGCTGTAAATCTATGTTATTTAGAAAAATAATAATGGAGTGCATTCTCCATCACTCAACAGAATCATTGTTAGAATACGTGACTGTGTTTCTGGGATTAGGAGATTCGACTACTTTAAAGCAAGACTTTTACTCCCAATCATCTCCTGGATGCCCTTGAAAAAAGAAATAATATTCAACTTCAAGAAAAAGCGTAATTACGGTTGTTTTGTGTAGGGAGTTAACTTAAAGGGAGCTGTTGAGCAAATGTCTTATTTCATGCGAGCCAAATAAACAGTTTTCTGTATGCATGCGTCAGTGTGCCTCCCTCCTCGCTCCAGCACTCTAGGGCTAAACTGCTCTTCCTGCTTTTGAAGCAGTTCTGTTGGTGTGGGCCTCTGTTGTTACTGATGTTGTTGCTGTTGCTTTGGCTGGAAGGGTTTAGAGGGTTGCATGGGGAATTCAGGCTGGGTAGACTAACGTCATGGCTGAGTGAAAATGCAAAAAAGAGCAAAAGATGGGTTGGAGGAATGGAGGAGATACAAAGGTTTAGTGAATGAAGAGGGAGGAAAGAAACAGTGGGAGAGAGACATACAGAGTGCATTCATTGAAAAGTGAGTGAGCATTGTTTGATCTTCGACACGCCGTCTCCCTCCTGCGGAGTATGACTCAACAGCTTTCTGCTGGTGTATTCCCTCTCTTTTTCTCTTTATGGATAGATGAGAAGATGAATAGAGAGGAGGGAAGATAAATGAGTCAGAAAACACTGATGGTATGGAAGAAATGAGGCGGAAAGGAAAATAAAACAAGTCATGGACTAATTTGGTAACAAAACTGAAGGAAGAGAAGCAGAAACTGATTGAAAACCAAAAACAGTTTTGAAATGCAGTGATTTTGTGGGAAGGATTCACAGGCCTGCAGTGCTGTGCTGTGGTGGTTGATGATAGGTCTTCAACTCCTGTCCTTCATCCTGGTGAAGGGAATTTGCACGCCCTGCTGCAAGGGCTTTCCACACAGAGAGAAGAAGCTGGAGGAATAAGCCCAAGTAACACATTGTGTTTCCTTTCAAACACGGATCTCAGGGTAGAGCTGTAGCCCCCATGTAGAGCATTCAGGGTTAGAGAGCAGAAGTGGGAAGCTGCTCACAGATCAGTGCCTAAGGGCAACGAGCTTCTCAGAACTAGCGCCTCAGGGAGAGAAAGCTAAGCCAGCATAAGCTACTACCATCTGCCGGCATTGGCTTAGGGCTTCAGAAAGATCAAGTTTAAAAGTGAGAGAGGTGTGCAAGTGGAGACATCTCTTTTCATCCTTCACTCTCTCCGAGTAGTCGCTTCCAGATGGAAATTAAGCTATCCAGTAATAATCTTTCACTGCATGGATGCCAGTGCCGTGAGGAGGATACAACTGAAAACATTGTGTGTGTCTGTGGTTGGTAGTTGGAGATCATATAGAGCTTCTCCTAGACCCAAGCAAAGTGTTTCTGACCCATCTCACCTGCTCCGCTTTGTTCCTTCTCAGGGTCTCAGATCGATGGCAGGATAAATCAGGCTCACAGTTAGGGTCCTTCCCCTGCCCTACCTGCTGGATGTCCAAGCAGGACTGATTTATAAATCGACTACTGTTCGGCATGCTTTGAGCTGAAACAGCAAAAGCTTTCTCAAGTTAACACCAAAGGGGACAAGGTTCCTCTCCCTGAGAGTGGGCGTTTCCTAGCTGTTCTGCCAAGCCCAACAGCTTTAGGGGAAGGAAGAGAGAGAGAGGCAAACAAACATGCCAACAAGGGCCCACTGGGAATTCTCATAACAAGTCAAAGGATTAAAATGAGGTGTTTTATGGCTCTCACTTTATAGTTTAGTAGTGCTAATGCAGACAAACAACCACTGCACAAGCTTTTGTTTCTCTAAAAGGTTCCAGATACTTATTTCATCATGCTTACAGCAAGTGTCCTTTCCCCAGTTAACACCTCCTCTTGTGAATGAGCTTATGTGTGATTTTGGGATGGCTGGTGTGTGGTTCCAAAAATGATTTCCATAGACTATACCATCTGTAAACATGTCAGGTTGGTTGTGAATATTCTTTTAATCGCAAAGCCAGAAGGTACTAGTCATTAAAATCTTTTGCAGGAAGTTGCTTTGTTCATCTAAGTTTAAATACTCCCTTTAATACTCCCTATAATTAACATAACCTGACACCTGTTCAAGATGATGTCAGGAAAAACAGCTGTGATATTATGAAGTAAAAACATGAAGCAAAAATACTTACCTAGAGTCATTGGGGTTAGAAAAAATAACTCATAACCAAATCAGTTCTGGCACATGGCTTAATGGTGCAGAGCAGGAGGTGGCTTTTATGTTTTTTTTTAAGGTTAATTAGTAACATTTTCATAACTTAACAGGTACTGTTTACCAACAGTTTTCATTAATGATAAGTTAGTAGACATGGATGGTTTTCATTATTCTTCTGTTCTTTCATTGTTACTTTTTTTCATTATGACTCTACACTTCTGACCCTCAGTACTCTAGCCTGCTTGTCCTATGTGGCTGTCTTTGTGGGAACAATCAAACTCTGCTCTTTATTCAGAAACTTTATTATTCATCCCAATTTGTCAAAGCCAGTGGGGAGATGATTGAAACCATGACTTCGAAGCAATCCAGCAGCTTCCAGCACAGTGAAGAAAGTGCTACTCAGCTCTGATGCTCACTGAGCCATAGACCAAAGTTCTCATTGTGTGTCTTCCTCCAGCAGTCCCTCCACATTAGATCATTAATCACTGAGTCGCATGGAAAGTAAAGAGTCCAGAGCTGGGATGGAGGCCTGGGGTCAGTCGATGGTGGCCTCTCCAGCCCATAAGTCCATGGCTGGTGTCATTACTCTGACATTGTTGTGAAGGCGAGAGCTTTTGATGCTATTGATTTGGGAGGGGGACGAAGGAGAGGAAAGATCGATGCACTTGCTGATTTAGTGGCGTCGCAAACTCAGGTCAACTGCACAGCCTGCTTTTGTCTATATGTGTGTTACTGAAAAGTATATACACCATAAGTGACAGTGTAAGTGTACAGTTTGCAACAATAACACTATGCCTTTGTCTCTCAGGTCCAGTTAATAAATTACATGTATCTAAAACTAAATCACAACACAGTTCTGTTCTTTTCCCCAGAGAGAGAACACAAATACTCCCACACTTAAAGCTTTGCAATTACAAAGACACCAGCTGTGCCAAACAGAAATGTGCAAATTTTTGAAATATTTGTTTTCATAGGCTTCCTTTTTTTAGTTAAATCACAATGGAACCATGAGAGATCAAATTAACCCATATGGTCACACGCAATCATGTACAGACACTGGTACGGACTTCAGTAACTGCAGCAGTAATCTTCTCTGTATTCCCCCGCGAGGCTCTGATCCTTTGTGCTCTCAGTCAAAGCCTTACGTTTGAAGCTATGTTCAAAGACAGCCTTCCTGCTCAGCCCAGCTAGATCCAGACGAAACCCCGGTGTCTTCCAGGGTATGTCCTGAACCCCTTCCAGCCTTGCTAATCCAGATTCATCTCAGTGTGTTCACTTAGAGCTCAGAGGGTTTCCTCTGGGGTACTGTCACATACAGGCAAAAGGTGGAGGAGTATCAGGCAAACACTATCATTAGAGAGATGGAGGAAGAAGAGGTTTTTTCTTGGGTCACAGAGAAGCAGAGATTAACAAGATATCACAACATCCATGAGATATGTAAGTAAAGGCACACTTATTTGTATTATCATTGCATTATCATTGGCATAACTTTCATCTTTTATGCTATCCTGGCTGTTGAAAGGAGGATGTTGGGTTTGGATAATAGCGGGAGGAATTATTAGGAGGTATAAACGATTAGGATATCAATTATAGAGTTTATTGGGGAGTTTAGTGGTGTTGGTAGTTTTAAAAATGATTAAAAGGTTACAACAGTGTTAAGGCTCAAACATGACTCTCTGAAGACACTGTGTTTGCTAAGTCTGTGTGTAGTAATGAAGAAAGGGTTTTCTGGGCAACTGCAGTGGCAAATTCAAGATCTCAACTGCATGATGCTGTTTCTACAATCTTATATGACAAGATACGCCAACAGTCTTTTTGGTTGAATCGTTTTATTTACTTTTAGTATTTTTCCTCAATTCCTAAAAAAACATCTGGGCTTCTTCTTTCTTCTTCTTCTTCTTTCTTTTGCTTTTGTTCTGCAAAAGTGATTTTTATTGCTAGTTTACACTTTGAAATAATGAGCAAGTAATGTGTGTTGGTAAACACACAACACCCACACATGATGTTTCACTCTGGCTTGTTTTGGGTTCTTTTGGAATAAATATCTCTTAATGCCTGATTTTTATGTAAAACGTTATTTTTTCTGTTGGTTCACCATTTTGGTCTAGACTAAAAGCCCTCAACAACTTCTTGACAGAGCAACTTGAAATTAACTCATTCATGGCCACCAAAACATGAAGAACTATTATTCACATTTTGCACCACCATCAGGTTGACATTTTTAGCCATAAGTGAAGGTCAAGTCAGTTTTATTTGTATAGTAGAAAATCATAATAAAATCTCTCTTAAGGCTCTGTACATATAGAGCATGCCTTGACACACACTATCATTTTCAAAGACCCAACAATTTACAGCATACCTACACAAGCAAGCATTTACTGTGGTAGTTGGACCAACAGGATTCATGGGAACCTGCAGGATGAAAAACCAGAAAGACTTGGGGGAAGCTGGCACATCAGTGACAAGCAATACTGAGACATGAATGCAAACAGATGGAAAGACAGAGGAAATGAGGAGAGCCCAGTTAGTCAAGTCCCTGGGCAGCCTAAGCCTATGTAACAGCATAACTAAGGGCTGGTCAAAGGCAAGCCTGAGTCAGCCCTAAATATAGGCTTAATCAAAAAGAAAAAAAAAACAGGAAAGTTTTAAGCCTGCTGATTTGGTGGAAAGGCTGTGTACCTCCTGGACTGAAACTAGAAGATTATTCTACAGAAGAGGTGCTTGTAAGTTGAAGGTTCTGACTCCCATGTTACTTTTGAAGAGTTTAGGAACCGCAAACGAACATTCTGGGACATCAGTGTTCTAGTGGGATTATTGCATTCTTGTGGGTGACTAGAAGGATTTCCAGTTATATTCTCAATTTTACGGGGTGCCAGTGCAGAGATGCTAATATGGGAGAAATATGATCCTTTATCCAAATTCTAGCGAATACACATGCCTGCAGTAAGCACAGCATTCTAGATGAAATGCAGAGTTTTTAAGACTTAGTAGAGTAGCATGATAACAAGAAATTGCTGTAGTCCAGTCTGGAAGTAAAAAGTGCTTGTTTTTAGCGCTAATTAGCAAATGGCAAGCATGGTATAATAAGATGGTTAACGATTTGATGCGGATTCGCATTTAGCATTATATTAGCATAGCCATTGGAAGCATATTAGTATGTCTATGTTAACATTTAGCTTGAAGTGTGAGTGAGGTGGGTCTCTCAGACAGAGTAAAACATTCAGTTTTTAGGGCTACTGATTCATCACCAACAAGGAAACAATTTTTTCTTAAAATTTAACCTTGTAATTGGAATGTGTTTTGCAATGACTGTTAGTTTTATCTTTTGTGTTTACTACACAATTTGTATGTATGCCATAAAAGAGGCTTAAGCCTTATGCCACTTTGTTATGTACTGATCTTCTTTTTAAGAGTTCATTTCAGTCTGTAAAACAAAGTGGTAGTAAAATCATAATGTGCTCTTTTCCTGCTCACATTTCCCCCTCACTAATGCACCCTCTGCCCATGAAAACACAGGCACTGGAAGATGGATAGTGGAGCAAATAATCCAGTTAACTTTTCACTTGTTTGCGGGCAGATATCTTCTCTTTAATGTGTTTATCATGACTTATGAGCTTCTCTATAGCAACCATTAACATACGATTACCATTACAGTGCGATTGAGTTTGTCTGTCGTTCCCCCTCCTGCTCGGCTCCTTCATTCTTGTTTCAAAATGTCTGTACATCCCATATTTTCCTCTTTTTAGCATGTGCTTCTTTCCTCTTTCTCTCCCTGTCTCTTGCATCATCTCCATCATTCTGTCTTTCTTTTCTTGTCCTTCTTTCTCTGCCTTCCTCCCTCTCTCTCTCACACACCTCCTCTCTTCTGTGTCTCCACTCTCGGCCCCCGCGGCCCCTCAACTCCCAGGCCAGTGCCTCACTCCCACACACTGCTCTCCATTATTGCTTAATTATCTGTGGCTTGTCATTTGAATAATGTGCTATCCGGAATTCTCAATCTTTTTCACTTTTTTCCCCATCATCCTTCACATACTCTTCCCTAATCACTTCTTCTCTCTTTCTCCTTCCCTATCTCCCACTGCTGCTTTCCCTTCTTTATCACTCTTTCTCCCTCTCTTGACGTTTCTGTCAGAGGACTTTTTTTCTGCTTTCCTAAGTTTCACTGTCTCCTTAAAGCCTATTGACTCTCCCTCTCTTTTTTTGATTTATATAGAAATCAAACTGTGTGAGAGAGAATGAACCTGGTTCATGTCAGCCAGTTGCTTGATTCAGGATATTTTTCCTCTGCATCAACTGGCTTCTTATAGTAACTGCAACAATTCTGTCTGAGACACATTATAGTAACACTTATAAAGTTAATCTTCGATCTGCAAGCACGAGAATGGCAAGAAATCAAAGCCGACATGTTGTACCACTTTGATATTTCTGTAAATTCTTATGTGCCAGCCCATTAGAGAACCCAAATGTTGTAGTTTACAAAGTTAAAAATCAGCTTCTGTCATCCACAAATCCCTGCAGCACCATAGAACCATTGGGGAAATCAATAATAGAGAGCCGACATTTGTTTGTGTACAAGTGTGTGTTTGTTTTAGTTTGTAAGTAATCTATCTGATGCAAACATCTCTCTAATGTCTGTGCAGCTTTGTGGTCCCTGGCAGAAAATGGATTGGTGGTGTTGTCATGGCTCCACAGTATCAAATACACTCAAACCCACCACTTTTTTCCACTGTAACCAGAGGGCTATCCTTGCTTGTTTTT
>JAPZDZ010000023.1:8571795-8589561 GCA_029783805.1 Acanthurus tennentii | reverse complement strand
AACACAGCGGGAGGATGAGAGGTGAAGTCAGTGTAAACAGAGAGCTGTGTCAACAGACAAGCCTCCTGCCTGTGCTCCTAAGGCTCTCTGCACCCCAAATCAAAACAGCAGAAGAGGAGTGACATGTGAGGACTCAATCATGCAACTGACCAATGAGAGTCAGGCAGTTTAAATCTAATTTGGCTGCTTTACACAGAATCCAACAGTCATTTCTCCTTGCACAACCCGTTTCATAGAGAAAATACCTTTTTTCTTTGTATCAGATGCCTTTGAACTGTTATTTTCCTATTCTGACAAGTCAAATTAGCAATGAATACATCAAATCCTCACACACAAAGAACTGCTGTTGTACCCAGCAGCAGGCCACAGTTCACCTTTTTCCCCTCCTGTAAAGGACTGGAAAGTGTTGACCGGCACTCGGAAGAGAGGAGGTGGCAGAAAAAAAAATACCAAAGTGTACGATGAATTTTGACATCCATCACCACCATACAGAGAAAGCTTTGATTTGCATAAATTTATTCCTAAGTGAATATTTTTTTGAAAGAAAAAGAAATAAAATGTATTTACCGCTGGCGTTCTTTCCGCAGATCAGGTGCTCATAGTGCTGCAGGACTCCCCACAGCTCCGCATCATTGTTCACCACCCCTTCCAGAGTCTCTGCGCTAACCGGGGCGCTTGCTGACCCGGGATCCGGCCCTGAGTGACCCCTCTCGGCCACCAGCACCCGGGCTCCGATCTCCTCCACCAGAGCTTCCATGCATGCGGTCAGGCATATGGCTGCGTACTCGTGGATGCGCACGGAGATGCGGGTATCCACCATCCAGCGAAAGAAACGTCCTACGGAAAAGGAGAGGCCGCAGCGGGCGGACTTGCCCTTCCTGAGTAGCTCCCCGGCGCTCATACTGTACATTGAGATAGCCTTGACCGTGGCAGATACGCAGTGGTCGGCAAGAGCCCAGCTAAGCACCAACCTCATGGCGCTCTGCACCTCGAAGCGCGTGCAGCGGCAGTGCATGACGCTGAGCCGCTGCGCCTCTCTGGAGATGCGGATCAAAGCCCTGCGGAGGAGACCGGACAGCCGCCTCACGGCCTCCGGGGAGAACACAGGTGCGGGGCCCCCTTTAATGCTCCCACTCTCGGCCACTTTGCGTAGAATCTTGGCCACCTCTTCTTCGGTCCAGGGAAACTCTTCCAGCTCAGGTAAGCGGGGACACTTGGAGAAGATGTCCTCTGGGTCTTCGGGAAGGACAGTGTTAACCGTGTCCCAGCTGTTGTTTCTGCTATTCATGGAGCCGGAATAGTACCACCAGTTGCCCCGATGAGGGGCCGTCATGAAGGCCTGGGAGTTTGACTTGGAGGAGGACAGGCTGAGGGATTTGCAGGAGTCCCCCGCCCCGTAGCCAGAGTCCAGCGTCAGGTCCTCCAGGGTTTTCATGTGGACATTACTCAGACCAGCCATTATTGTGACACGGCTTCTCCTGAGAGGTGCTGTGGAAGAGCGGAAAGCCTCGTCAGCGGTTTACCTGCAAGTCAATCAAAAGCAGCAGTCAAAACTCCGCGAGCTGGAAAAACTGGTTACACCGCGCGACACTTGTCAGGCACTCTGCTAACTGGAGTTTAGTGACAGCGATACAACGCAACTGCACACGCACATAAAATTCAATTAGATATATAGTTTAAAATAAATACCACCTTATATACTGCTATTGACAAACAGAACAGCCAAGAAAGTTCAACTCGCATCTGTCTCACCTTTCCCCGGGCAGCGCAGGGATTTAAACTTTCTTCCAGTGTCCACGGTCTTTTGAAACAGGACGAAATGTTTCCTCGCTTGCTAAAGACAGTCAGAATCGAGTTCATTTATCAAAACGTGTCCCTTGTGTTCGCCTAAACGGAGCAAACTGCTTCGGTTACGTAGATAACCGTGGAAAAGTCCGAGTCTACCTCATCGCTCACCCTCCACGGTCCTCGGTTAGAAACAGCCTGTTGGAGACTCTCAGCTAAGGATGTTTGAAAGGAGGGACCGCAGCTGAATGACAACACGGAAGCGGCTCGAGCAACCAATCAGCAGATGGCCAACTTTTGTGGCAGCCAATGAAAACCCACTCCAAATGTTTTCTGAGTTTGGGAGTGTAAGTAAACTTTTTTTTTTAACTCAAATTAAGTAGCGAATGAATTCCTTTAAATTCCCCCAGTTAAACATTTTATATACATTCAAAGGAAGTCCTCACATTAGCTTATTCTTTCAACTGTTTCTGTGTATCCCCACTTTTCATGCTTTTGTTATCAGAACAAATGCTGTTAAAATATGACCATGTATAATCTAATTAACGACTGTCATCTTCAATAAACTGATCTTTAAAGTTCAGTCCCGTTAGTTATTATTTGAATGGGTCTGTGTTAATTCTTCTGGTTACTTGGAACCAAACTGCAAACCAAGCAACTTCACTGTTGACTCTGAGGATCTTGGCTTGCTGCCTTTACATTAGCTAATCTCTCACCTGCAGCCCAAACAGAAATTTAATCTGCAAAGTCCTTGGTAGTAATGCAGGAGGTGGAGTAGCTCTTACTTCAATATAATGAGACTCAGGGTTTGACTGAAAGTGCATTTAAAAGCTTAGTCAGGATTACAATGAAGACAAGAAGTGTTGTAACAATTTGAATAAGTATATTTAATTTTCTTCATCTTTCTTTTCATTTCAACCATGAAAACGTCTACTGGTTTGTATGATTTGTCTCCAATCCATGCCTTTGTGCTCCTCCAGTATTAGTTCAGAAGAATTGCCAAAAAGTGGAGGTTCTGCTTTCAAAACAACATTTGAGCAAATCTTCTATGCCTGTTAGTTGTTGCTAGTCAGCTGCTGTAACAAGCTTGAAATAAAATCAAGCAGACATGTTCTTTGACTACCTGCTTCTCATCACTCAGTGCTGACACAGACAGGTAGGGTGTGTCTCCAGTGGAACAGAGTCCAACACTATAACATCATGGGTTTTGGGCAGAGCATGCCTGTGAGACTGCAAAACATTAGGAAAGTTGCTGTAATTAATGTTTTCTAGCACATATACAGACCTGTACATTGTAAAGCATGCTACTGTGTACCTTAAGTGGAAAAACTGAGTTAATGACTCACATGTCACAGTCTATGAATCACTAAGTGTGCAGAACTGCTTAGGGAGTCAACCTTGCTGTCCAGTTAACCTCCCCAGTCTTGTTTTATTAGTCAAAGCTACTCAAAATGAGATCAGAAGACGCACAGTGCGCTTAGGGGAAGACATTAGGTTAACACTTGCCTCATCTAGACCTGTAATGTAGACAACTCATCCATAGTCTATGTGTGTGTACATGCTCACAGGCAGACGTAGTTTCACAGGGGGGATTAACAACTCAAAATAAATTTAAAATAGCTCTGCAAATGATTAAATGTGGTCACAAAACCTTGTCAGCTCTGCTAGAGTTTGAAAGGTTAGTTTCACAATTGCTTTTTTCTCTGCATTGGTAACAAAACAATGAGTATGATATGATATCAGTTTAACTTAGAGTAAGACACTGGATAGTGATGTCACCCTTGGAGATTAAAAACAGAATTATGATTGCAGAGTTTTTTTTAAAATCATGATTTCATTGCAGTAATATCTGGTGATGAAAGCGCATCAGAGTGGACATTTCTTATCTAGTTGAATATGCTAAAACACAGCTAAAGACAGCTTTGAGAGCTTAACATAAGTTTTTGAATCATATCTCCTTTTTAACTTCTCTTAAGTTACATGGTAAAGTTCATGGATTTTTTCAAGTTCCATGAGCTTGATACAATTGATTGCTAGGAAAAAAAAGCTTTATCATTTTTTAAAAAACTGACAAGATTAAAATAAGTCAGTTACTCATGAGTATATGAGTAAAATATCTTATTCAACAACAACAACAGACCCTTGACACATATAACACTCACAATAGCTCATGACTCCTCTCTCCCCCTGAACCCGATTATATCTCTTCTACCATCAGGTCACAGATACAGGTCCCTGACCTGGAAATGGGCATGTTTCAAAAAGGACTTTGTCCCCTTGGCTATAGAGGCATTTAACAAGCTGTTACATTAAGCAATAAGTGTGTCTTTCTTTATGTACTTCTCTGTGTAACCATGTTAAATTGACAAGTTGGGAAAACAATTTTCCCCCTACAGAAAAGGAAGCATTGAACTGTATAATTGTATATTTTAGATGATACATATATTTAACATTCAATTCCAGTTACATATCTGTACATATGTTCAATGTATGTGTACATTACTTTTTATTCTTTTATGCAACCCTACGTTGTAAGAAAATGAATGAATTACCAAGATATCTTGATGTGTTAAAGGAACAATTGAATTATTTGCATACAGGAAGTGACCCTGACTGTGTGGGTTCACATATATGCGGGGAAATTTGCTGTCTAGTTGTGTTTTAATCTGTCTTCTCGTCATGGAGCGTTATTTCCTACACTTAATTAACTTGCCATTTCTCAAAATATGTATGTACTTTTTCAGTGTGGCCTGTATGAAGCAACTTAACCACTGTACTTCTGCAAGTGTGTATCCAAGGATGGAGCACCACCATGTGGTCAGAAAGAGAACAGAAATTTTACATTTTCAGTTCTCCATTCACATTGTTTGTAGCTAAAATTTTTGACAAATGTCTTACAACAAGACAAAAACAAAGGGAAATAAAACACATTTGCAAGTTTTTTTGGATGTAAGCATAAAATTTTATTTGCAAAAACCAACAAATTAAAATAAAAGTACAATACATTCTTAAAACCCTTTCTCTACAAAACAATTTCACAGAAATTACCTTGGAATGTATATTCCTATTTTTCATTTTTAGGTTTCTTATATATATATATATATATATGTATATATATATAATCTTATATTTAATGTGTTTCTTTAACTCTTTTAATCATCCCATGTCCCTGTTAAATGTCATACAGTACAGACCTTTTTCCCGTAGAGGCAAGGAAAGTGTCTTTGAGGGCATTTTGACAATCATGAAGTCAATAACAGATCATTAACTTTCAGACATATATATGTCCAGCTGTGAGCCCTCCAGCTTCTCCCCATCAATATAAGTACCATGTTGTATAAACAGAGGCATTAAGAGACGGCCTCCAGCCAAACTAATGGGAGGAGGTGGGGTCCTGCTGGACTGCAGCTGCCACTGAATCTCCATCACACCTCCTGGTTTCTCTCAGTAGACATTAGCACCACCTCTCTCTGTCTTGATGACGTGGTACTTGCCGTGCAAAGATCACTCCTTCCTGCTTCTAAGGTAATATAACAAACACGCTTATACATCTGTGATCCATCGAGGAGAACTGTATTTCTTTCTTTTACAGTGTAACTGAATTTACAGTGACATTACAGCCTGCTGATAAATAACAGTGTATTTCTGTCTGTCCCTGTCCTCTTTTGTCATTAGAGTAGCTTAAAAACTGCCTGCAGCCAAACCCTGATAAAGGCACACATTTGTGAAACAGCCATGCCTTGCAACAATGTGTCCAACACATGAACTGGTCTCCCTTCTGTTGGAGCTTTATACAAGCTTAAAAAAGGAGCGTCAATGCATTCAAGAGCTAAGTATTCCCTGTCTCGCTGTTATATTAATATGAGAGATGGAGTTTTAATCCCTCATACTCAGTATTTGAAACACAGCCCTGAAAATGCTTAAAACAATGGTGTGACAAAGTTAAATCAGATGTCAGAAGGCTGTTGTTGTCCTCTGCTTCCCTCCTGTTAAGAGTTTTATGTCCCAGCTGAGAATGAGGTTAGAGATCTGGAGGGAATGGATGATATTGTCAGTAGAGTTAAAAGGTGTAAACTGTTCACAAATTCAGTGTTTTAGAACAGAAAATAGCACCCCACATGTTAGTGCATCCACACTTAGGACAAAGGAGAGCCAATTTTCTATAACCTACAGCACAACAGCTCCACGTAAGTTCCAGTTCATGAAAATATTAATCAAGTCATAATCAATGGGTGTAGTAGTAGTAGGTGTAGTACATAAAACTGATGTTACAAGACAGCAGTAGTGTTAATTATGGTGTTCAACCAGTACAAATTAGCATGGGATTGACATGGATAAAGGCAGAGGCAGGAATGAGTTCAATATAAAAGAGATACAGAGGGAGAGAAAGGGACAGAAAGAGATGTAAAGATGACCATCTGTTCAGAAAAGGCCTGATTTCTGATTCAAAGACATCCTTTGTTTCATAAAATCAGGTTTCAGGAGAACCTCAGCACCACCGGCCACACTGGTTCATCATATCCAACAGGTAGTAGTGGATGTATTTAGAAATAATGTTTACCAAAGACAGAGTTCCTCTATTCAATCTACGCCACCATGTCTGAATCTATCTGAATAACATGTTGATACACATTCTATTAGGCTCCCACATGAGAGCACGTTAGAAAAAAAGATCTTAGGTTGTCTTCACATCTCCTTGTTAGAAAAAAAGGTGCTTCCTGTCATCATAAGCACACAGAAGCGGCAACACACCCACGTACACTTATATATATATGTACATACCCACGCACACACGCGCACACACACAAAGACAGCTGCTTTCCAGTCTGTCTGAAAACATTGCACCAAAAAAATGACAGAGAGAGAGAGAGAGATCAAAAATAACTCTCTTCTCTCTGTACAGTAGTTCAGTCAGTGAGGCAAAGTGACGACTCAGGTCTTTCTGCCTAAACGGCTTGCTTACAATGTTCAGATTTGGACTCTGTTTCCTCATGAAGACAAGCATACAAGAAGGGCTGATGGCGAAACAGAGGCGTCCCTGCACGGAGCCTGTTTCAAAAAAAGGCAGAGTTCAGGCAGTGAGTGAGCTCCTGTAGGCCTCTCTCACACACAGTGGATCTGCAGGCAGGTTAAGAATCCTGATCAGCAGTGGGGGGCGCTATCCTTTAGGAGTTTTCTTGTTCTGGGCGTTCCACATGCCTCGTTTGGAGTGGTAGTAGTGAAAAAAGTTCCTCAAGCGTAGTCTCTCCACCTCCAAACCATTCTGCAGGACTCTGGAGGGGGAGGGATGGAGGAACACTGGGTTAGATCAGGGTTTTTCATAACACTGGGTTACAAGGGAAGCAACAAGTTCTTTTCATAAGGAGAAAGTGTTCAGTTAACAAACATAGCAAGTGTTCTCAGCTTATGTTTAAAATACTGAAGGACAGTAAGCACAGGCTGTCCTCAAAGTCTGATTAAACTTCTTTTTTCCTGTAACCTTTTTACCCTTTTTCTCCTTGTACCCTGTTGGTACTGAATGTGCTTGCTCTTAAAAATGACATATCATATGCACTTTAGATACAATGCTGACAAGATGCAAGTATAATACTGTATCATAACAGTAATGATTTGTAACGTTTAGGAAGCGACTTCAATCGTATTAAACATCTGTACAGCACAATACAATCTGGTACAACAAGAACATGATATATGATTTTAGTAAGTTACCTTAAAGTTGAGTTAATATCTCTCTGACACTGTCTCAAAAACTGACTTCACTACCTTCTGCTCGTAGGCACTGCAGGATCATTGCGTTGGCTTGTTGTTGGATTACCTGTCCAGAAGCTCCCAGTCCTCTCCTCCCCAGCGGTCTTTAAATTCCTCCGTGTTCATGCCTCCAATCTTATCAAAATCTGACTTGTAGATTCCAAACAGGCCGAAGCCGTTTACCTCCCAGTAACCTACAAAAAAAACAAACAAACAGGAAACTTAAAAGGAACATTGGTCATTGCATAAACTCATTGATCGAAAAAGAAAAGTCTGATGGTTTTTCAGTGCAAATATACGCATCTGATGCAAGCAATTTTATGAGGCATAAAAACTGAAAACATGCAGGAAACCTTAGGAATTCATTGATGCTGTCTGTAACTGGGGAAAGAGTTTGAATGATGAGTCAAACTAAAAATCTAAAAACTTTGTTAATATATGTGAGTGTTATTATTTCTTCATGAGCACAGATGTGTCTCTGCAAGCGTGTGTGCGTTACCATCAGGCTCATGTGGCGAACTGCCACAGCCGAGTCTCATGACAATGGGAGCAAAAGCGAGGCGTCCCTCCACACAGTGCTTCCTGATGCTTTCCAAGATGTTCAGAGGGAAGTGGATGTGCAGATCACACAGGAACACAATGCTGTGACTATCCTGCATAGGAAACACAAAAGAATGTGTGATAACACTCATTACATCGAAATAATCTCTAAATCTCTCCTATGCCTGACAAAAAGAGATATGTGTGTAAATCAGTCTGTTTCACTATTTTATGTATGAGCTGGTGCAAAATAGAGTGTATGTCAGTGGATGTTATTATACACCCAATTTGGAGTTTAAGGATTAAAGAAAGTGGAGAAAACTGGGCTCAGCATCAGAGGCTTGTCTTCCCTTTAAGAGCCTGCAGGTCATTCAGTCATGAGTGACAGCCCTGTCATCCCACCGTGACAGTACTGACACTCAACTGACGGATCAACGTCTGTCCAAATTTCCAGCCGCTCCATGCCCCCCTGTGGGTGACTGTGCATGTGTGTGTGATAAAGAGCAGCCAAGGAGTGGCATAAGGGCACATGCACACAAATAACCTGCGAAAGGGAATGGATATGACAGCTATGGCATACACATGACAGAGGAAATGCAGCTAGCTGTCTAAGCGATTCCCCATCGCCCATGGCTGGGCTCTGCGGGAGAGGACGAAGGGAAGCAGGAGGAGGCACAGAGATAAGGGCGAGATCCACAGCCTGTGACAGACCGGCCGAGCAGTGATGTATTCATTATGCATGAGTGTTCTTTCTGTCTGTCCATCAGTCAGTAAAGGTCATGTGGTCATTGTGAGTGGCTGACCTTCAATGAGTGCCTTTTTTTTTTTCCTGCCAGCTCACATATTGCTGTCTTGTCTCTGTGTATTTGTTTCTCTAACCTCAATAGTGTCCACTCCAATCTGCAGTCCTGCTGAGCGCTCAAAGTTCCCTTCCCTCCTCAGATACTCGTATCTTTCAAAAGAAAGAAATACACACGTCATGTTGGAAGACTTTCAAATAGGTCATCTCACATGGCTGATTGAGTCGCTTTCACACACCTTGGCACGCTGCTCTCTCTTAGTGCCTGCTCCACGTCCATGTCGTCACTCTCAAAGTCGACTATGATGATGCTGAAATTGTCATCTTTCGTCTGCCGGTGCAGATTCTCCATGTCAGAGATAAACTGCTGTACCCAGCGGGCCTGGTTTTTCACTGATGGACATTGAAAAAGAAGGGAAAAGGTAGACAGCAAGTTAAAAAAAAAGTTTTGTTCTGAACTTTTTCTTCCAATATTGCTGCACTGTACTGACTGGCATTGCATCATAAAGCGGCAATCTTGGAGGCTGCGCAACTAACACTGTGAAACAGCTGCACTAATAACCAAAGCTTTTACACTGACATTTGAAGCTCATAAAATTTATAAATATTCACTGTCAGATGGTAAAAGACTAAACGATGCTGGTGAAAGCTGCTACTGATTTGTAGCTGGCTAGAGGGGGAGACAAGCTGCTGGAGTACAGTCATAAAGTATACTGATATGAAAATGATAATTGATTTTCTAATCACTTGTCAAATTTCAGTGATATCTATAGACATGTTTGGTTTTCTGTCTCCCAAACAGAGCTGTGGCTGTGATGTGATGCAAAGGAATCATTTGTGCCGGTCTGATCTGGTTGCTAATGTGCAAAATTTTCTCTGGATGAGTAGAAAACAGAGTCTAAATAATGTCAGTTAAGAAACTGATTCTATATGGTTTGCTCAGTTTTTAAAGTCAGTGCTGCTCCCCTTTTTGACTGACCTGGCACCACAAAGTGCACCATGACATCTTTCCTCCACTGCAGCATGACAGGCTGGCAGAGCAGAGGCTTAGCATAGGCAGTGCTCCAGGGTGTTGCTCCGGGATGGGAGGGGGACCTGTGTGAGGGAGGGGGTGGTGGGGTTGCGAGGCTGGACGTGGGAGCAGTTGGGGCTGAAGCTGGTGCTGAGGCCGGGGCAGAGTCAGTGTTCTCTAGACTTTCCTCTCCCTGCCTGCTGCGGTGGAGCAGCAGGTAAATGTATTCTGACAGACGCACAATGCTGCGGCCTCTCTCCATTAGCTCCAGCTCCACCAAGTACCGGTTTCCTCTTGCAGAGTCGCGCCGCTTCTCAACGTTAATGATTCGCAGCAGGGTGTAGATCCTTAGGCACAGACAGAAAAAAAAAGCTTAGGAAAATGCAGACAGGTTTCTTCATGACCTAAAATAAAATATGGAGGAAAGGGAGAAGGATGGAAATAGAAAACACAAGGTTTTAAGTTATTTTCAAAACTTGATTAATTATTGTTTGACTTTAGGCAGGCTTCAAAAACGTGGCTACTCATTGTCCGTGGCACCAAGAAGTCAGCGCGGTGTGATGTGGGAGGGAAGAGCAAACAGAGAAAAATTAATGGCTAGGGTGCTTCACACAATAACTTCAAAGTTTGTGAGCACTGCTGCAGAAAATGGTAATCAGCACAAAGAGGACTGCTTACATGAAGTCAGAGCACCAGGCCATGACCAACATGTTCTCAGGGAAATTACTTCTTGTTTTACATAATGGTTAGCACGAGAAACCGCATTCAAACTTAGAGGGTTACAGGGGAGCACAGGCTATCTTTTAGTCCTGCATCATTCTCAGTCCCTCCCCTTTGCACTCACCCTCTGTTGCGTTCATTGAGTTTCTCCATGTACTGTGCCAACACATCCACCACCTCACTCTCTGCTAGCTGGAGGTTGCCAGACACATTGCAGCGCAGGTCATTCCAGTCTGAGCGCAGCAGCTCAAAGTCCATTGGATTAACCGAGAATGTCCTCTGCCAGTTGATGCTCTCCTCTGCCCAACCCGGCCGAGCTTCGATCTCCTCGTAGCTGTAGTCGGACATCTCGCCTTCCTCTGGTTCTGGTTCTGGCTCAGGATCAGGGTCGGCGTCTGGATTGGAGCGGTTTGTATCTCGGTCAAGTTCCGCCGGGTTGGGGTCTGGGTCAGGCTGCTGCTGGGACTCTGTGATCTCAGAGGTCCTGAGGTAAGAGGTGACCCGTGATTGATCTTGAAGCATGTTTTCTGTGGAGTTTAAAGTTGCCGGGGTAACTGGAGGTGGAGGGGGATCTTGATGATGGGACAGTGGGGTCAGAGGGTCCCCTTTGCCTACTAGGTCAGCAGGAGTAGTCTTTAAACGCTCCACGTGCGCCCCTTTCCTCCTGCTCTTTTCTGGCTGTTTAGCTGCCCTGTTTGCAGACTTCTGTACACTTTCATTCCGTGTGTTGATGCTTCCACTGGGAGGAGATGTCTTTCCTTCTTTTGTGGGGGGGTTGGGCCAGAGCTGAGGGGCGCTAACAAGACTTTTACCTCCTGTTAAGACTCCCCCAGCATGTCCTTTGGCACCCAGGTTGACCAGCCTTGTGGTCTTACCAGTTTGGTACAGAAAGACCCCCGGGAACACCTCTCTAGGGTGGCGAGAGGCCCTCTCCTCTCTCCTCTCCCGTCGCTGCTCCCTCTCCCTCTCCCTGTCCCTGTCTCTGTCCCTGTCTCTGTCTCTGTCTCTGTCCCGCTCCTTGGCAGGTCGAGGCCGTGTGATGTAAATCTTATTCTCCTCCCTCTTCTCCTTCTTGCCTCCCACGGGCTTATTGTTGCTTATTTGGAGGTTGTTGCTATGGGCGGAGTTACTCAGGATCTGCTTGGCTCGGTTAGCAAGGGCAGAGAGGGAGGACTTCTGAGGGAAAAGGAGCGAAGACTTGCTTAGTTTAGGTGGAGTCTCATCTCCCGTCTCTCCTCCTCCACCACCACCACCACCACCTGTTCCCCCTCCTTTTTTGCCAGGGCCAACTTCTGCAGGACCAGTGCGTATCCATGACAGGGAGCGACCTCGGACCACGTTGTCCATGCCAGGCTGAAGCATCCTGGTTTGGGGCTCCTCCAGCCCCTTCCCGGTGTCCTGTCTCACGTTGCCTCTTGTATGATCTCGACCCCAGTCCCTGTCAATGTCCCCACCATTCGGCCCATCTCTGTGAGGAAAATGTCTCCTTTCTCTGCGGTGTATGATACTGTTGACTGCTCCCTCCTCCTCTTCATCGGGGTCCTCCTCCTCTTCTTCCTCCTCCTCTCTGCCAGCTGGTGTAGGCCCAGGCTTTGAGTGTTGGTGGGAGGGGTTGGAGGTGTGGCTGGTCTGGCTGGGACGAGAGTGCTTCTTGGGCGCCTGTGTGCCAACAATCTCTGCCTCGTCCTCTGTATCTACCACCTCCTCTTCCTCTAGAAAATCTAAGGGTTGTGAAGGACACAATAAGTTTCAAGAGTGTGTGTACATGTGTATAACAATGTTCCACTGTGGGTGCATGTCTGAGTGTGTGTTTGTTCATTATTAGTTACCATCTGGGTTGGGGAAGAAGAACGGTCTGTCATCTTCCTCCTCATCCATCTTCATATATTTGTAGAAACCAAACCTGGCAGACACAACAATGCGCAACGTTCATATGTAACACACACATAAACACACACAAGCACATGCAATAACAGCAGGCTGAGCTTCCAAGGTACCTTATGGCACTAAAAACCAAATCTCTTGGTGAGAGGTCGTATGAATCACTGCCATCAAATTCACACTTGAACAGTTATTCTGCATAATCAATGTACATGTTCATTATATACATGACAGAGACAAATGTTCCCTCAGCTCTCTAATAGCTAAAAGCAATTATGTCCTTACTTCTCCAAGTAGATAGGGGACTCTCTGTAGAAACACTTGTTCTCTCGCTCCATGTGGGTGAGACGTGTGAAGTCATTGGGGTACACGAAGGACAGATAGACCTGAAGAAAAAGTTAAACGTCAGTCAAAAGTGCAATGACCCCAGCAGACATAGATAAAGGAGCTGATTCTCATTTTGCAGCAGTCTGTGAGAATGAGATTAACACCAGCATTTAATTCAAATCAGCCACTTTTTATGCACAACGCTGCGATTTCTTACGGTGATTCCTGTCAACTCTAAAATGGATTTGTTGTCTTTTCATGGCTGAGAACATGGCGCCACAGATGGCTGCCTTGGTGTGTGAGTGCACATTGCTTTGTTTGTCTGTAAATTCAGTTTTCTGCCATAGCACAGCAGCCATATTGTGCATTTATTTTTTAGAATATTTTCTCACATGTTACAGCAAATTTTCTATTTTCTATTTATGCTTCTTGATTTGCAGCACACCCATCAATCTTTCTCTAAACTTTCTTGTGCTGTGTTTATTGTCATGTGCCAATACACCAAAAGTATATTCCTTGAACGTAAAAACCTACATGGCAATAAACTGATTAGACTTGACTTCCAGCTCATCACTAGCGTCTGTACCTACTGCAGTAACTTGTGTTTTCCTAAAGGGGGGAGCAGCACTCAACACTACCTGCCACCTGTTTCCTTTATGTGTTTTGAGGGGGAGATGCAGTGCCAATGACCAAACCAACACTGACTCAGCTTCTCTGCTTCGAGGTTTTCTCTCCAGTCAATTTGAATATTGCACTGACTCTGTAAGAGGCCGCTTCACAGCAGGCTAAGAGACTTCTACCACAATTGAATTCACCTCTAATGACCCCACAAGTCTAATTTTATCAGAAAGTGACTCCTTAAAACACACCATAACATTATCACAAATCCTGAGAGGCAGTGGCTTTTTGTGATCCAGAAGGAAAGTGATGAAAAGCGACTTACAAACTGCAGGCCCTGGTATCTGGCGATGGGAAAGTCTTTGACTACATAAGTTGGAGAGTAAAGGCAGGCTGGAAGAACGTTCTCCAGTCGGGAGGGGTCGATCATAGGAGCTGAGGAGAGAGGACAAAGTGAGAAGGGGAGGTAAATATTTGAGGTCGAATATAGACAAATATGTATTCTGAATTCTGGTTTCAACAAATGTGGGAGTTAGAAAGCTGGAAGATGATCTGGGGAAAGGAAAACACACACACACACAAAAAAAACATAGCCAGCCGGACAAACTGACTCGTCTGAATACAGTTAAAGTGACAGCCAGAGTAGATATGAGCCAGACAGTCAATCAGTCAGTCACAGAAAATGACAGTCCAGAAAACCAATATAAGGACTGAAAGGGAGACACTTTGAAATGATGACTGGCAGACTTACTGCTGTAAAAGGTGTCCCTTGGGTCCGGCTTTAGCATATCTGCTCCGTGCTGTGTGGTGCTGCCTCCCTCACCCTGGGGCTGAAACTCCTCCGGGAGACGGATGTGACTGGCCAAGGTCTGGGGAATGTGATCCACGCTGTTCATCTTCAGACTGGACTCGTCTGCAAAATACAGAGATGCATATAAAGGCAGAAATTAAGTGAGGAAAAGGGGAAAGAGGGAGATATGTTATTGCATTTACTGTTTTATGTTAGTGACTGACAAATTTGAGGTCAGCTGTTGGAAGGAGGATCATCCTGCTCCTTTACTGTGTTGCAACCATTAAAAGTGTTTGAAATGGCAAAGGATAGAAAGAATAAAGGCAAAAAGAGAGGCAGAGAGTAAGGAAACACAGGATGAAGAGCAGGAGAGCAGTAACAAAAGCTGAAGTATCAGAAAAAAAAAGTTGGAAGAAAACAAAAACAGAGCAGAGCACAGTTATAATTACACCAATCGATGGAAAGGAAGGAGGGGAGAGAATGTGTGATTAATGGCATGTCAGTAGCCTGGGCCTGATGGGAGAATGCTTTATAATTAACAGGGTGGTCAGCATCATTTTCATCCTCCAGAGGGTGAAGTGTGCACATTCTGCGTGTGTGTCTTTGACTGCACAGAGAAAACATTTTTTTTTAAGACTGACTTTCTCTAAACAATTCGACATCTGTTGATCACACACTTGGTTTCCCACACACACTTTGCAAAGAGCGACAAATCATCTATGTTACCATAATCCTCAAAACAAGCTAACAAACAAACAAAGAAAATGATGAAACTAACTTCCTCTTTCTTTTAATGTTCTTGGGTTGTAATAGAAAATATGGCCTTATTTCTGTTTGGCAGAGACATTATCCAGATGATTATTTGGTCTCTGTAGTAACGTGTGTGTCTGTGTGATGATGTAAATTTAACAGCTGCCATCTGGTTTGCACTTTTATGTGGATTTTCACTGTTTCTCCTCTATTTAGAAAAAGTTTTATCCCACCGATGAAGATATGTGTAACCCATTAAAAAACTGTTTTAGAGCTGTACTGAACTGCTGTTATATTGATGAAAATATTGTGCAACGCACCAATAATGATTGTCAACATAAATCATCATTTTATTTTATTTTTTTAAATAATAATAAAAAATTACAGTTGAATTCTTTTGGTCAGCTGGTTTTTTGATTACAAAGATGGATGTTGAGAAATGATTCAGGTGAAATATCACATTCTGAAAATATTAAATAACCATTTAAAAATCTTATTTACTATAGTTCCTACATGGACAGGAGAAAAAATGCACTCTCCCAGTTTGGCACAGTTATTTCTGATCTTCCCGAGATTAAATAAGTTGAAAAAGTTGCTAAATGATCCCTCTTTTGGCTCTCTTGTGTCATAAGGTGCAGAATTTGAACCTTTTGACACTGGTTGCTGAGTCATCCATCTCTCGGCATCTGGCTACAACTTTCTGAAAGTCAAGCTGTTGAAAACATGACGTAAAGGGAGTGACAGGGGTGGATGTGTGGAGAAAGACAGATGATGAGATGGTGGAACTAAATAAACCATACAAGGCCTCCTTTTTCCCCTGACAGAGCCGGTCATAAACAAGAAGGCAGACACCCCCAAGCAAACCTGCAGCTCTTTCCCAAAATAAAAACTCCACATATCATTTTCTGTGTAACCAACACTTTCCTTTGTTTAAAAATACTGAATCCCTGTGATACATTGCTATTCTTGGAGCAACAGAGGTTAGATATCTACTCAGGAGCTACTGCTTTCAACTCTGATACAAGCGATACCCACAGAGAAGAACAGAGCAACTATTCCATTTTGTATGTCTTTAGCCCCAAACTGAAGAATAAGCCATGCTCTCAAAGAGACATTCTGCAGCTGCTGTAAAAAAAACATATTAAATAGGAAAAAATGTCGATTTAAAGCATTCATCAAGATTGAGACAATGTGAGTTTAAGGGCCAATTGAGAAGCACACTTTGTTTTAAAAGCGCTGATTCTGTGGCATTAACCTACTGATCGATACCAGACGAGACTAATGAATTTGCTTTTTATGGCATCATTTCCTCTTTCTATTTGGCAAGCTCTCAGCCAAACAAAAAGAGTAGAAATGGAGAAGAGAAAGAAATACATTTCCATCATTTAAGGGTCCCATGTGTATCTTAGCCACAGACAGCAGGAAACTGTTATGTCCATTTTAAAAGTCATAATGGAATTTATATTCTCTCCGCAACAGCAACACAACAGAAAGGCTTTTTATAAAATTCACTGGCACAGCAGGCTAGCTCTTACCTGTGTACAGGGAGATGTAGGCTGAGTCTATCACTTCATATTTCAGACCAGGGAGGAATGGACGCCACTGTGTGTGAAAACAGAGAGCGAGAGAAAAGGGATTGAGCGAGAGTAGAAAATTACACACCAACATGTGGACAGTGAAAAGTTAACAGAAGTTGTCCATCACCATCCACAGGCGAAACTGTGACACTCTCTGTGTTATTGATCTTAGCAGCATCACTGGATCGATCTGATGCTGGGGTTTTGTATAAACACACTTAACAAGGGAGAGAAGAGGAAACAGGAGGGAAAAAAAAAATGTAGAACATGAGCAGAGAATGAAAAAAAATGGGGTCCTGAGGGTGAGGAGCGAATCAGCAAACAAAGAGAAGAAAACCTGAGAAAATAGACCATGAACAGAGCAACAACAAAGCCATAGGAAGACGCTGACAGGTAGGTGTAAACAGGATGATCTACTAATGACCCGAAAACAGAGACAAGCATGGAGAGAGAGAGGAAGAGGGAGAGGGAGAGCGAACTTACAATTCTTTTAAATAGATTTCACAATTACCACGTCACTTCTGGTTACCCAGAATATAATCACAGGAGACAGGTCATTTTCCAACCCTCGGGTTGAGAATACAAATATAAACACCCTCCTCTGGCTCATGCAAATGCCTCCACATGTGAATGCACAGCAAACACACACATACGCTCACTTCCTTGGATTCTGTTGCAATCCAAATTTGTTGTCTCTGTAGCGCTGATATATAAAGCCCAATCCAGCAACTGTTTCACATCATAGCTACAGTAAATTGTCCCCTACTCGTCCACACCTTTGTCAAGACATTAACACCGAGGTGCACGTAGAGAAGAACAACAAACAAGGACACAGTGCGGCATCATGCTGAGCAGCAGCAGGGAGCAGCTCAGCAGGCCACCCAAGGCTTCAGCACTGTGTCATTGTTTCAGGGTGATGTCCTCAAGGTCAAGTCAGCAAGCTGTCATGGCCTGATGAAAAGGAAGGGCAAGAACATGGAGTTCATATATGAGTTATAACTTAAGAGGTTTAGTTTTACCTAACTATACCGGAGTACATAAAAAAGTAAAAAAAAATATTAATTGCAGCTGAAATGCACGACAAAGTCTTTAACCACCATGGATTTCATTCGAATAGTAAAAGCAACATCCGAAACTTTCAGTTGCTAGCTATTTCAAAGTGTTTCCTTTTAGTTGAGAGTCTTCCAGATCTTTTAATTACAACATGTAATTAATTAGC
>JAPZDZ010000023.1:8508940-8523178 GCA_029783805.1 Acanthurus tennentii | reverse complement strand
GTGACCGGGCCATGAAGTCCATTTACATATGTGCAATTAGCCCACATGGTCCAGCCTTAGATATCTTGTTTGGCTACAGTATGCGCTTGGCTGTCTCATAAGGACGTGACTTCTCATTTTTTAAATAGTCCCATTTTAAATTACGCCAAAAACCAGAATAGGATGCAAATCCCTCATCATTCAAGAAACAGATGTTTCTAGGTCTGATGACATAAAAAAAACAGCTGTAAACCACATGTGATGAAAGCCTTGTTGTGTTCAGAGGTAAGAAGAAAAATGGGGATGTTGGTTATAGTGTATTTTAATATATCAAGGTGATTTATTTCTCCCCTGCAACACAGCTGTTGGTTGCACAACAAAATGATAGTTGTAGTCTTATGCTTATTAACATAAAACACATGGGTCTACACAAATAATTAAAAAACAATAATACAGAATAGAAAATATGAAAAATAGAAAGTAATTTAAATACTTTCAGACATATATACATACACTGTCATGGTTTGGGGTTTCAGTTTTCTGTTTTATTTTGGAAGCTTTTTCTTCATGTGTCATGTTTTGTCATACTTCCTGTCTTTGTGTATTTTCCACCTCTGTGATTGTCCTCGTAAGTTTCACCTGTTGCTTTTTAGTCTTACATATCTAGTGTTCAAATCAGTCTGTGGTTTTCACTCAGTAATTGTCAGTTTGTCCGCATCTGTCACAGTCCTGGGTTTACTCCTGCATTTGTTTCCATATTTCATCCTGATTGTTTTGTTTTAGTTGGGTTTTTTTTGATGATTTAGATTTAGAGTAATTTTCTCCTCCACTTTTATTTTTTAACTTCGACCAAGGATATCATTCTGACTTTTTGAGTTTGCATCTATGAGATACATAATGTGGAGGAGTTTGAAAATCAGGGGGGAAAAAAACAAGAAAAATACTGCTCATCAACTTTGACTGTATTTAGAAACCAAACATTCCTAAATGTGAAACACAGAGTCTGCCCCCTCTCTACCCTGCAGAATCCTGCACTCTGTCGGCTCAGGATACAGTCTGTTCATAGAGTGAAAGCAACCTCCAGTGCAGAAAAAAGGCCAACATGGGAGCTCCAAAAACTGCAGTTCCTAGAATGACCACTAGAGTTTTATGAAAAAAGCAGGTCAATCCCAATGGGTCTTTACAACAACTTTACAACAGAAATAAAAATTGGCCTCAGATGATGAGTCTGATGTGTACTAAAATCTTGAGCTGCAGAAGTTTCAGATCAGTTAATGTAGTCATTTATGTTGTTTGCTACCTTATTAGCTTGTAAAGGGCAGTGGTTGACGCAGCCTTAGTGATTATACCACTTAAATTTGTGACGTTCCAAATCCAGCTGGTCTGACTTACATTTGGATTTAAAATTTCAGGGAAGTTCACGGACATCTCCCCTTTCAGTACAGAAATGAGAAAAAAAACCTCTCTAGTGACAAACCTTCCACAGGTACATTACTTTACACTACTTGCCTTGTTTGGGTTTGATGTATTGTGTTTCTGAGACAAGGAACAAAGTCAAAGACGGGCCTAAGTGTAGATGGTCTCAGCCTGCAGAAATAAAACAACATACTCACTGCTGTGTGATTGTAAGACACATACTGTATCCAGCATCCCTGTAATACTGCCTGACAGAAGATTACATGCATAATGCTTTGAGTGCCCAGCAAGAAGGCTAAGTACAAGGGAGTGAATGATGAGGCCCCTGTGAAAAAAATGTACAAAACATAACTAATGCAACAGCAGTTTTCTATTAGCCGTCCCATGCTGTGTGTATGAACTTTTATATTCTCTGCTGTTTGCCTTAAACTACAGTAGTGTTCAGTGGAGGAAGTTTACACCAGGAAGAGAATGACTATTAAATCATAATATGCAAATTAGGCTTACACACACACACACACACACACACACACAATCCTTCCATTAACCTCAGCCGAACAGGTTTAAAATCCAGAGCTGCTTTCTTATCACAAATCCACTACTTCACTCCTGTCCGCTGCCTTTGTTCCAGCAGGTGTGTAAACCTCACCAGTAAGTGAGCTGTAAAATCAGGATGAATCACATCAATGTGTAATCTTCATGTCATAGGTGCCATTTAAATATAACCCCCTAATGGTTTTGGATGAGATATGATCATCTTCACACGATAATATATCATCGTAACTGTGAGGTAGAGTTTGCTTTTCCTATGATAATAATAGAGAGAGACAGGATCTCTATTTGACCTCAAATATCTATCTCTATTAAAAGGACAACTGGAAGAAAAAGAACATCTTCAGCTAAATTATATTTCATAAACCCAAACACTCAATTACCAAGCCTGTAATGCAGCACAGCAGAATAAATCAAACTATTTTTACAAAGGTCAATCACTGATAAAAGTTCGGTGTCTGTGTGTGTCTTGCCGGGATTAGTTGATAAAAATAAAGATGAAAAACAGCTAACTGCAAAAGGGTTCCAACATGATAAAACGTATTATTCTGTAGTGTGTAAGGAAGGGGTTAAAAGAAGATAACCAAGGGATAAGTGCAAGCCCGAGAAAGAGGTAACAAAATGAAACAAGGGAGAGTAAATCATCTGTACTACCTCTGGTTTCCATGGCAATTTCTTGTGGTGCTGGCTGAGGAACTTCCTGATGTGGGTGTGGTCTCTGCCGTCAGCCCCTCCTGTGAATGGCTCATCATCCTTGGAGAAAAAACAACAGAAACAAAACATGATCAGTGACAACAAAAAAGAGAGACCGCAGAAAGGAAAAGACAAATAAGCTGCTTTTTTTATATAAAGCCTTAAGTCAACCGTTCATATATCCAACCATCCATCAAACCATCTGTCTTTCCATTCAAACATCCATCACTGAGCCAACATGTCACTTTTTCATAAGCTACATAAGTAATTGATGTGATAAAGTAGCATCATTAGCTAATACCACAATCATTTCTAATTTATGAAGGCCTTACGCGGTGGACACTGTGTTTTACCACCAGCCGAGAGTGCCACGCCTGCACACACACACATTCACACACACAAACACACACACACACACACACACAAACAAATATAAAGGAAAAGAGCAGGCCAAGAAAACACAGGGTTATTTGCCCAGAAGGCTACTTTTAAGACCCTGTGGAATCTCCTCTTCACCATTCACTTCTAATCCAACGTTTGACTCGCCAAAGCCTTAATCTCCAACATACTCTCACCATCCACCCTGCCGGCCAAGATCTCCTCTCCAGGGAGTCTGAACTCTCCCCCTGATCTGGGATTTAGCCCCGTGCTCCGGCCAGAGCACTGCAGGGCTCTTTCTTTGTGGCCCCGCTAAGCAGCATGTTAATGTTAATGCTTTGCTGTGATGAGCAGGACAGAGTGGAGAGCGGTGCATGTTCTCAGACCAGCTATGAGGAGATAAACGGCTTCCAAGCAAAGTCGCAGAGCTGCTAAATGAGTAGAAAAACAGCCTCCACTTAGCTGCAGTGATGAAAAAAGCACACTTTCACCAAGAAACACTGCAGAGGTTTCCAGCCCCTGAAATAAAGGGGCTTTTTTTCACATGTTTTTGCAAAAGAAAGAAAAGGGAAGGAAAAAAAAGTTTTGGAGAGAAAGACGCAAAAGAGACAGAGCTGCCGGATGCCAATTCTTTGATTACTTTTTTAACTTCCAAGGGAGAGAGATGAAGGAGGGCTGGGGAGGTTATGATGAAGAAATGTGAACAGGCTCTCCTCCTGCCTGACACCAGAGGAGAGCCTGATGCATACCCACTGACTCACAGACACACTCCAGCACTGGCTTTGTCTGACAGAAACACACACAAAACACACAAAACACTCACAGATCCACTCAGTGAGGAGCACAACATTCATATTGCATCAGCTGGAGTCTCACACAAAACACAGACAGTGGAGGAATAAGAGTACGAGACAGGGCTCAGGGGTCAGTGATATCAATTGTTGGTAAAAGCTCTGACACTTGATTTCAACACCTACAGCCGAATGATTTGTTTGACACATTCATGCACAGTATGTTGCAAAACAACCATGTATGGATTAAAAAAAAACAAGAGTTCATTAAATTAAAAATGAATGTTGAACCTTTGCACCCATTTCTGTTTGTGGAATTCAAATCATCTATTTCTCATTAACGTTGTGCACTTTTGAGTGCGCCTCTACATTTAATGAGGTGTTGTTTTTTTCTTGTCATAAACACTGTAAAGGCTTGGTGCTGCTGCAATTTCCAATCAAAATTAGCCCTCAGATTGTCTCTGTGACACTGTGGCCTCACGATAAGCAAACCGAGAGCTTAATGTTCCTTCCTGTTAATCAGCTTTCACTATTACAGTAGGTGCAATGACTGTCTGGATGACAGTGAAAGAGTATCTGCATAGTTACCGACTGCAATTGTAAGTGACGATGTTTTGGAGACAATATGTCGTCAACCCTAACAGACTAAAAGTGTGAATCCCTGCCTGGGTTTGAATTCACAGTCACCATTCTCCCAAAGTGATGCCTCAGCTCGACTCTACTCAAAGCCTGCTTATCGATGTGATACTAAAAGGGACAGTTACTCTCATTAACTCATTGACCTGAAGCTGCACTACATCCTTTATCAGCTGCATCTCTTCTTTTTCTATCGTGTGTATCGACTTTACACTTTTGCAAGATGTTGTCATTCCTTAGAACGCTCCAGATACATGTAGGAGCATTATTTGTGCGACTCATTACTTCAGCCACAATCTCTAACTTATGAGCAGATCTACATATTTCCTGGCACTGGGCCCAGAGCTGTGTTTTCATGTTTCACTGATAATTAAAGTTGATGCTAAGAGGCCTGTCAGATGGCCTTATGTATTAAACATTGCATCAAGGCAAAACAGAGAATATCAATCACACTAATGAGACTGCCTATTTATCATATTTATATTGCTATTTACCTTGTTGACTTGCACTCAAATCAAATGACAAATGGTCTATAACAAAGTGTGCATTTGTCTGCTGTGACAGAAAATGCATCAGAGACAAAACAAGCCAGAGTGGGAGAGAAGCATTTAATAGCAGCTTAACTAAGCTGTTTAATGTATGAACAGACACGGCAGAGGTTGTTCATCTCGAAAGGGTCGATTGATAGATTAGCTGTCCGTCATTGGTCGTCTGTCACCGATATCCATCAATCCCAACAGTCAAAAAATGCGCTGTAGTGGATGTTAGCATCCCAGTCATTTCCTTGCAGACTCCCCATGTTCATACAGCACAATTAAATTGAATGACCTTGCTGCTCTTAGCCCGAGGAAACAGCTGGAGCCGCTGTCCTAGAATACCAATAAGCTTAATTCATCTCCCTTATTAAACACAAACAAGCACCAGTCTGCGGGGAAGGGGTGGGGGGGGGGAGACAGAGGTGAGACAGAGGGGGTCAGTTTAAAAAAATCCCTTCACCCCCAGCCATCATGATAACCCCGGTAAATGAGCTCATATGCCTCCTGAAAGTCCACAAATTACAGTTTCATTTCCAGTGACCTGCAGTGTGAAAACTGATAACCAGTGTGGAATAATGACATTGTAATGAAATTTTTATTCATGTTAACCAAAGAGATATACAGTATGTTCATTAGTCTGACCATAATAATAATAATATGGAGATATTCCATTTTCATTTCAAAGTCTTGCTTAATCAACGGTGGCTCCTGATCACTGGCAGTTTACTCTTAATATTATTACAGGATGGGCAATATAGTGATATTATTCTAATATTATGATATGAGAATACATATTGTCTTAGATTTTGGTCAGAGTTATATCTTTTATGGGACAGGTGTTTTCTTTTTCTTGTTTTGAGGCATACGTCAGAGTAAACAGTTGTAATTTTCTAATATTTAGCACATTATTATTCACATTACTAATGACTGTTCATAAAGAATTTATTGTCACCCCTTAATGTTGCCCCAACATTGATGTAAAGATATCTGGTCATTTTATATCATTTTTCATGAACATGTTTTGAATCAGTGTCTATTTTCAAACAGGAACAGACATCTTGTTTCTGCATTTGAGTTTTATCAGTCTATTTAAATAAGTGCTTGTGACAGCTTACCCATGGCTTTAATTTACTGCTAAATTTTTAGCCTACTTTGTACAAAACACAGAGATATACACTGTGTACTGTCATTCCAGGATATGATTTTCACTCCAGCCTTCACTGTACGCAGAGATACCTGGATGACATTTATTGAAGCAATGACTAATTGCAATGATTCATCACCAAAGAGACAAAACTGCAATGAGAAGCTGATGGTGATGTTTGATTTAAACAAACAAAAAAAAAACACACACACACACACGTTTCATCATTTGGTGCGTCAGACAATGTTGGATAAGGATGTGACAGTATATCACCATAATCTGACTCACCGGATATAGACTCTAAACCTGTCAATGGGTAATTATTTCCAAGAACTGTCTTCCTCCTGTTATCTGCGTGTGACTGTTTGTAAGGTCACCATCAGTGCATCAGGGCCGAAGCTCTGCCCGAGATTTTTTTTAACACTGTTTCAAATAAATAAAAAGAAGTAAAAAGAAGTTTGTTTTCCTAATAACAGAATGATAGCAGCTGCAGCCAGATCTTTCTTCAGCGCTGACACAGCGCTTTGGAGATGGCTGACTCTGCATGATGCATATCACCATGGACCAGACATCTCCAGTGTACAACTATGTGACAGGATAGCACCAGCTATGATGGATAAGTTGAGCAATTTCTACAGAGAGAAACAGTGAGTGAAAGAAAAAGAATGAAATAAGGAGACGTTTTGAGAAGCAGCAGAGTGGAGCGGCCTGTTTTCAATACCAGCTCCTCACATATGGCACCTTGGTCTGAATTGTGTCTGTGGTGTCACATTTCAAAGAATAGAATAACCCTCTAGCTTCTTTGTAGAACGCACTGGGTTTAACTAACTCCAATGTAAACTTAATCGCAGCAATGTCGGATGCTCATAGCAACAGCTCCACCTGATGAAGCAAGAGCAACAAAATCCCAGAAGCATGACTGAGAGAAGACCTTTGATGCGCGCAGTGCGTTGAGCCTGCCAGTCTAGTCCTCAGAAATCCCTCTGGTTACAGCGAATGTCTGAAACGACTGCGGACTGCCAGATTCCCTTCATCACCTCTCTTCACTGAGCAGACCAAACAGACAAATGCCTGCCTAGTTTCAGAGTAGGACCACAGAGCTCTGATAAGTATTGCCAACACTGCGGCTCCGTATGTGATGTGACTACAACTGAAATGATGGATTTTTCAGTTCACAGTTCTGAGGATACACTGAAGAGCAGACACAAGGCTTCTCAATACCACAGAGACATACGGTTATATAAAAATAATAATTTGTTTTGTGAGATCCTGATTAAAAATGCTCTTTGAAATGCCGGTTTATTGGAATCAATAATGCTCATCCAGTACTGGGTTAATTCAAATCAAAGCTAAAACTGGAACAAAGACGAGTTCAAGGCCAGAGTGAGGCTTTGTATTGCCACTCACAGACACTCAGATCAACTGCTCCACATTATAAATGAGCCTGCGATGTATTAAAATATAGCACATGGTCCTCACTTCACCCAAGGTTAACTTCACAGTGGCCCTCATCTGAAATGCTAAACAAATTTGAGGACATTTTTCAAGAAAGGGTGGTGCAGATAAGCACAACTGGCTGATTTTTAAAGTGGTTCCTAACAATCAGACACTTTAAAGTATTTGAATTATTTGATTATGAATGAGGAAACTGATTGAAACTGATTGAAGAGCCCATTAAGCGTTGTAAAAATGAATAACAGTGATATATTGCCACGTTTTACAAGCTGGCACCCAAGAGGCTTTGGGGGAAACAATGAGAAAATCTGTGATTTTAAAATAATACACAAGTTAAGGCAATGAGATAAAGATCATTTCTGAGGTTTATACCCTTTGGACCATCATGTAAACACATCAAGTTGGAAATATTCTGATTTACCCTCAAAAGAATCCTAAAGGGACTCAAAAGTATGTTTATGTAACTGTTTGGAAAGGATCGCGGAAAAAAGTGAGCAATAAAATACTCAAGGTGATGCACCTGGTCCCTTACTACCCACATTCACATTAACCATGCTGATACGTTGACATTTTATGCTGCAAAAAACCTCTGTGACATGGCTTATGAACCACTAATAACTGTGTTTTACATAGATTAAGAAAAAAGAAATTCCTGTTTTTCATTCTATCACTGTGCTGTCAGTTTAATCCCTCGGGGATCGTTTTCTGTGTCAAAGTATATGATTGTTTCAGAAGCTGAGAGAAGAGAAAGAGACGAGAATAATGAGTCAGTCATTGGCCTTGGATCAACACAACAAATGTTCATTTTGAGTAGTTAAGTTTTTGTTTTTGCATCAAAAGATCAATGCATAATGTGCATTGCAGTAGTCATTGATATATTTAAAATACAGAAACACGTTTGTGTTCAAACAAATGTCTTCCATTGATTTTCGCAGTAGGAAATTTAACCGATCAAAGTCATCCACTCTGATCCAAGTCCAACGTTTGCACATCAGCAAACATCAAGATGGAGGATGGAAATTTATTTATATATTTCATTCCTGGTGTTGGCTAATGAATAGGATTGTCCCGGGAACCACCAAAGTGATCCTGGATCAGCACTCGCAAGCGCTGAGAGGTTGAATAAATCTGCACCCTGATCTCACAATCAGCCGTTCTAGTCTATTTCAGTAAGAATGCAGCCTTGGGAGCCCCAATACCTTTACATCCAAATCCCTATTCCTTTTAACAAAGTGGCTGGCACTGCTGAATAGAAATCAGCCCGAGCGCATTCAGTTAAACTACTGCAGAACAAATCCAAGCCAAAGAGAAAGGAGTGCAACTATTTTTGTCTCCCTGCTTGCATTATTCATGTAAGAAATTACATGCCGGTCAATGGAACAGTAGAAAGGCTGAGTGAGGGAGAGAGGGAGAAAAATGGAACATAAATAAGGGACGGCTGCAGTCGACAATAGGAGTGATAGAGTCAGTGGCTCCAATTCATCGGTAGGAAGATTAATGGTGCAGAGATGAGTACGGCAGGGAGACAATAAGACACGAAGGAGAAGAAGGAGGGGAGAGGGGAGGAGCGGCAAGGGGGGAGATGGACGGATGGCGAGGAGAAAAACTGCAGACAGCTGAGGGAGAAAAAGGGAGAGGATGAGCAGTTATTATCCTGCAGGGGTACTTATGGAGCGCTGATTTCATGTGAGGATGAAGAAAAAGTTGGTGCACGCCTGTAAACGGTCCACTGTATAGAAAAATCAGGTGTGTCTGGATTGTACATGTGCTCAATGCATTTGTATGAGTTCCCACCAACAGGTGACATGCTGCACATATCAAGCGGTATGTAGGTCACAGAGTGTGTAATTTATTGACTGACTTACTTATCAGGACTGCGACGTCTGTCATGCTTGAGCTGACATCAATAAAGCAGGCATGTAAGGACAATGGGAGTGAAGAGCGGTGCATTCTCATTGGATCGATAGCAGTCTGAGGAGCTTTGTCCATGTTGTCGCTAAAGCACTGACATCCCAGGTCCTCTTATTAAAATATAGATTTTATTGTCTTAGGCCCTCCTGATAGAAATCAAACTTTTTGTATTTTCTATAAGCATTTCAGACAATACCTCTGCGTTACTGGTGACAGTAACAGAGCGACATGAAAATATCCATCAGACTGATTGATGACAGGACTTTGCGATAGTTTGACAGGTGGAGAGAAGGCAGCCGAAGCTTAAGCCTTCTATTTGATGACATGTAATCTTTGCAGCGTAATTAAAACCGTCTGAGAGGTGCTTCAGTACAGCCTCAAGAAAAATACTCTGTGGAGAGACAGCTAAAGGTGGTTTTAATCATTATGAATTCAATGTAAGTAGAGCTTAAAGGAGATACGGGTCAGATTAGTGGAAAAGAAGGGGTTGGTTGGAAGGGGACACAGAGCAGACGCAGAGAGTACAGAGAAAAAAGCTGGTATCTGAACTGGAATCCAGCCTGAGGCAATTTTCTCCTTTTGCTAGAAGGAGGCTGCATTTTTTACTGTCTGGGCAACTAAACGCATCACCTTGGATACCTTCTGCATCACAGTGAGGTATGGAGGAAAAAGGGGGATAAGGAACAGAGGTCTGTCATCCATCCATATTAGGCTTGGGGTTTCTGTCCAGACTTATTACTGCTGATGGGGTGTGACACGGGGCAGCTGACAAACAGAGCAGGCAAACAGTCAACTGCCAATCATCCCTGACCCGCCTGGTGCTCAGTCTGACCTAATCAACACCGAGTCTGCTGCAGAGAAACTGAGGCCGAACTCAGACAGAGATTGACATTAAATACATAAAGCACACTGGAACATGACGGTTGTGTTAACAGTGACGTGCTTTAACTTGTATGAAGCATTTTTCTGCTATTTTTTCCAGCCCTAAGCAAAGAAAAACTGATGGATGGATAAATGTTGTTTCACATAAAATACCAATATCACATAACCACAAAAAATACCATTTGCTTCTTTGACAGGAAAATGTGAAGGAAATGTTTCTCTGGGCACTGATGGCCTCAATAATAATAATAACAATATCAATTAGGATGAGAGAAATAAGACTCTAAATTATGCCTGCAAGTCAAATGTGAAAATATGTCAGAAACTCAAATTCAACACATTCTGGGCACATCTGCTAAGTTGTTGTCATCAGTTTTTTAAACCAGCTAATTAGCAGATAAACCAGCAGAGGCTAATCTCAACTTTTCTGCTTGTAACAGTAAATCGTCTGCTTTTCTATACCTGCTGATTGTGCATGTAAGTTTGAAGTTTAATTATATTTTCATATTTTTTAAAAACATTAATACTGTATGTCGACATCTGAAGTCTCGCGCTCCTTTTGATATTAATGAATGACAAGACACACAGTGACAAGAGTATACGGAACAACCCGAAATCCTGAGGTGTTCAGCATCTAAAGCCTGAAATGACTAAACTCACAATGCAAGTACTTTTCTGTGTTCAGTGCTTTCTGTGTATAGTTCCGCTGTCTGTGTGTGTTAAGATTCTTTGCATCATCTGTGTGTTTATCGCATACAGCACCAAAAACCTCAGCACATTTGGTTGTCGAACATCAAAGCACAAATATAGGATACTAATGTAGTCCCTCCTCCTGCAGCTTTAAACCAACAGCTCCCTTGACCTAAAACCAGGGAAGCAATATGATGTAAGACTCAGCCCATGCCACGCGCGCACATGTGCGCACATGCACACACACTCACACACATCTTGTTAGTGAAAGGAAACACATTAAAACACATTAAAATGCTGAAGTGAATTATGAATGAAGAAAGGGCTCATGTTAAGTTTAATATCACAACATACTGAGGAATATTCTGGAGCTATATTAAAAAAAAAACATCTTTAGTCCAACAGCAGCTCCTAACTTGCTGACTTTGTTGTAACTCATGAAAAATGGGCATGTCAGTCTTTATTTTAGAGCATGTCAGTCTGCATTTTATGAGTATTTCACAAAGCAGTTATGGTACTAAAACCAGTTCCTGACTCTTTGATAAGTTAAATGTAGTCAAGAGGACTCTTAGGTTACAAAAACTAAATCACAAACAATCCTAAAATATCTACTTCAAGCTATCCACTGTAAGCAAGTTAATATTTAAGAAACCCTTAATAATAACTCAGCCATTAAATGGCATCACCTTAAAAGCGGATGTTTTATGACCATAGTAGAGTTCATCAAGAATGCTGTAACTTCATAACCAACAGACACAACCCAATAACATCCCAGATCATGCTCATTCAAGCATTTGCATTGCAGGGTCAATGCTTCCCTCCAGCACTGTTAAGCTGCTGTCTGAGTGCACAAAGGACACCGTTCACCACAGAGGCAGCGGGCCATGGAGCCTTCGGGAGCTGAGCTCCCTCTTAATTAATGCAATACACATTTGCAATTAGAGATTCCATGTTAATATAATATGCAGTTGTGTGTATTACAAGGTTCATTTATGAGTACACACATATATATTCATTCCTCTATAGACTAAGTTTATTGACTGATAGAGAATGAATATTGTGCTCTGGCAAAATTTAAAAAAAAAGTCGGCCTGAGGTCCTTTTACCTACATGTGGAAGTTCTCTGTAGCTTGAATTTAGCAACCTCTGTCCTTGACTGAGACACTACAAGGAAAACCACTGTTATTTACACTTTTAGGTTCTGGTCAGAGTCAGAAAGCTACATTTATTTTCTAGGCATATATTTTCACATGCTACTTTTGGGATTTTGCAGTTATTCTTACTCAACATTTTTCTTTAAATAATGTCCTTCCTTTCATGCACAAGTCAAGCAAGAAGTGAAAGATTTTTTTGCATGTAGTTATGGTTTGGTTTTATCTTTTACTATCAGTCATGGTTACTGTCATCTAGCATATCTGCTAATGCTGTCGAGACGTTGACAATTAGCTACACATATACTTCACTAGTCTGTAGCTTTTTAACCTTATTTGTTTTTTTAAATGTAAAATTAGTGACACTTTGCCTTTTTTAATTTTAAAATCATTATCTTAATATTGCAAAAGAACTCCGAAAGTACTTCTGTCACAAAATTGTCTGACAGAGACCCAAGAGAGCCAATCACATGACACATGACATCACCTCACATCAATACCACTCATTCTATGAGCCAAAGAGTTCTCCAACTTTCTTTGTAAAAGTTGATCTCAGCGAGGAACTTTGAATCCTTTTCAGGAGTCCTCCTAGTTGTGAGATAAAATTGTAAATATGGCCCCTGGAGCCTTTAATCTGGAAAGGGCTCTTTAGATATGAACCACAATCAAAAAAGAACATGATTATGAATTTACATGTGCACCAAACTATAGCAAAAACACATCTGTTGTTACAACATTAATATATATTCAAAACACGCATACATTTTCTTCCAGCTTTATTAAAAATACCAACATGGGAATGAAAACAGTGGATGGATCTAAAGCCCTGAAAAACTGAGTTAGTATACAGTATGTTGGAGTGTGTCTCAGCATGCCTCAGCAACTCACTTCATTATAATAAAATCCGGCTTCAGGGGTAACTTGCTGGGATCAATAAGCTAACGGCAAGACCCCCAAGAGATGGTCACGTCTTCATTATCTATGATCATAAGTAAAGTCAACACTGAGAGAGGACCCCAACTGCTATTATGGAAATTGTGCGGAGATTAGCTATGTCTGCTCTCAGTACTTACATCTAGTTATTTTACCTCAACAGAATAAAAACACTGATAGCAACACTCTCACACAGGAGGTCTACAGGTCTCGTATTTCTTCCTCTAAATATGCCAGAAACAAGTAAACAAGTTGTTATCTCAGAAAAAGCACCAAAAGAGTGGATCAATAGTCTGTTAGGAAGATAATATGCACTGAGCTTATTAAAAGAAGAAACACATTCTCTGAAAAAAACTCTTTCATTATAAAACAAAGTCATTTGGCTTGTAACATAAAAATTTAGCATACACCATATATATTGTTTAGCAGGGGGCTGCTCTTAAATATCAATACAAGAGAACCAACAACATTAAAAATGATCGATATAAATATCTCACTAGCCAATAAGTCAGCATGCTTGTGCCCTAAGCATCTAAACAAATGAACACTCAGTCCCACCTCTGTTTGACAAGTCAAAATGTTTGCTGTGAGGAAGATCTATAGGTTAGTTTAGCTGCACAAGCAGGGCACGGAGGGGGGCTGGGGGGGGGGTTCAGCTGCTGTCAACTGACAATTACCTGTCTCATCTTTAGTGGCTTACACCTTATAAAAAATGACAAGCAAGAGCAATTTCAACAGCATAATGTTTTTTTATATATATATAAAACATGAAAAAATGAAAATAATTTGTGACACGTGAAATATTATCCATCGATCCATTATCCATTGTTAAATGCTTATCCTTTACAGGGATGTTGGGGGTGGGGCTGATTGCAGCTGACTTTGGGAAAGCAGCAAGGTACATTACGGATAAGTAGTAAATTCATGAAAGGATTAACTTTAAGAGACAAACAGCCACTCCCACTTTCATATACGGACAATATAGAGCTCACAATTAACCTGCATGTCTTTGGACTGTGAGAGAAAGCTGTAGCAGGTGGAGGAAACTCCACACGCACACAGGAAAACATGCAGAGTAAAAACACAGAAGA
>JAPZDZ010000023.1:8488877-8499358 GCA_029783805.1 Acanthurus tennentii | reverse complement strand
TATCAAGTATTAAGGCCTGACCTTAAAAGGTTTGAATATCAAGATGGAAAGACCAGACAAATCCATCCAGTACTCTGGATTGGTTTGATCCTAAGATAAAATAATAAATAACTGAGCAGTTAGAATCAGACAGGTTGTAAACAAGCCAACACTGAGGCTAGATTATCAAAACCAATTTAATTAGGGATAAAACAGATAGTGAGCACAACCTGAATGTGAGTTGTAATCTCTCAAAGCTCAACAAAACAGTGTCAATGCACAGGTACGGCAGGAATGTTGGGTTAAAGTGGAACCTTAAAATCTGTCTGTACAGTTTAAAAATGTCACCTCCAGGAATTTGACTAACCTGGGGGTTTCTGTTCAAACCTGCATGAGCAACTGACAGCTTTTTGTTTGAGCCCAGACAGACCTTCAAGCAATGTTTTTTTCACTTTCAAAAATGTACCTGGTGCGAATAATCTAATCATTATCCACAGGAATGTTGGCCCAAACTCTGAAAATAAGAGCCAAATTTGAATAAACCAGATTCTCCTTTAAAAACTTTTTAGCACAAGATGAAGTTTGCTCTGTATAAATTTTTTTGTCAATTCAATTTAAGAGAAGAACTATCCGCCTTGGGAATCTTTAGCATTTGTCCCATGGACTGAAACTTAAAAATATAAACTTTGCATAGCTTCCTCTTAAGACCCAAACACACACACTGTGGCCTCTGATTGATAGACTCAATCAGTCTTCTTTTTTTAAATCATTATATGTGCATGAAGTCTTCCAGAACCGAGTTTCAGGTGACTTTTTTTTTTAGGTAAGACCACTGTGAGACAAAGATCAGACCTCCTGTCTTCTTGACACTTTGGTGAGAACAGCTACTTTATTGTTAATCCTGTCTGGGTTATCATAGTCTGTCATTCCTGCACTGCAAACCTCACTGTCTCACTTTCTGTCTATTAACCTTCCCTTGCTGCCACCACTCAAGCTGTCATAAGTGCTTTAGGAGGAACTGACCCACCATTATCTAAGTGCTCTGAGTTCATACCTTACAGCTCACTGTACTGCTTATAGCAACAAAGAGGAGTTCACCAATAATAGCTCAATTATCCTTCCATCTCCCATGTGGACTGTCAACACTATTGCGGTTATTTGCTTCATTCTCCAGTCTCTCAGGATCAAGTTGGCAGTGGAATCGTTGCTTAAGAACAAAAAATTCAATTAAACTCTTTTTTGCTATCGCAGTCGGCAACACACTTGAGAAAAACAGCAGAAAAACCATCGTAAGTGCTAGCTCAGACATCCTGGGGTAGGGCACTCATGTTGATGTACCAAATGCCTCATGGGAGATTCATTTCCACTTGGCCTGCCACAGATCCAATCAGTTGACGGGAGAGCACCTCGTCAACCAAATGTCAGAGATGAAGCCACTGAGTCACCACCTGGATTCGTCAGCCTAAATCGCTTGTTGACTATCCTTTTCAGTCCGTGAAAACATTCGAAACGTTAAATAAATGTGATGGGTTCCTGGAAAAAATTGAGTCATGTGTCACTGATCTCAGATGTCAAATCTAAATGTCAAATTGAGCAATTACACTGTGGTGCTAATCCCCATGTTTGGGTCCATTTTCAGATTACATGGAGCCTAATACCCGGCTAGTGCACACAGCACTGTATCATCATGGCTGAGTGCAATTGTGAGTATTGAGTCTCGCTGATCAGTCGTGTTTATTTACTAGTCAGTCCGTGCACTCTGCTCCTCCTCATTCCCAGGCAAGCCTCCCGTGCTACGTTCCATCTCACATAAACCATCGGCAAGGCCAGAGAGATGTAAGGCGGGCATATTTACAGCCCTGAAAGCAATTGGAGGTTAACAATGAGGCCTGGCTGCTGAGGTTTATGAGCCGTAGTAAAATTGCCACTATGATTAAAATCTCCGTCAGGTGAAAGACAATGGTGCAGCCCTTTCTTTCATGTCTCCTATGAAATATCTCCTCACACTGAGCCTACCTTGCTCTGCTCTCATCACCATGACCTCGTTTGCAGGCCTTTACCTTGGCTAACTGGCCTTTTACAGCTCACTGTCTTATTAATGTCTGGGTCAGTGCACCGGGAACTGTTGACCTACTCTTTGTGTGGGTGTGTGTGTGTGTGTGTGTGTGTGTAGGTGTGAGATAAGGTATACCATGAAGTTCCTTAGCATACCAAATTTAATATGATATCAAATGCGTGATAGGTTTATTGTACTGAAAGACATCTTTCTCATTTTTTGTGATAATGAACAACACATTCCCTCAAGTGACCTCTGTTTCGAAATTGTAAAATCTGCTGTAATGTCTTTGTGATGTCCTTTTAGTTTTGCTTTTTCTTCCTCAATAATCTTGATGTGTCATCCTCAATAAGCATCTTAACTCAGGGACTGACAGGTAAAACACTTCCTGACACTTTCATCATTTATTTATCTTTCAATCAACGTTAATGATCCCAGTTTCAGAAACCGGCTCTTCTCTTCTGCCTCGTTTTGTCCTTCAGCTCTTTCATGTTGTATGAAGCCTTTACTCTCCTTCTCTGCCTTCATCGTTCTTCCTTCTCATCATGAATGTGGGATAAAGGAGGGAGACCCACAAAAGCAATCTGCCACCATCAGGAAAAGCAGAGAGCAGAGCACAGAATCCACATCTCATCTATATGAAGCACACAAACACTCACATACATGGCGACATGTCAGAACCACATGGTGAGAGGGCAGAAAGACACACATCACTTTCTGTAACCAGATTGTCCGTCATGGTGGTGAACACCTTTAGCTCACAACTACACGCACACACACACACACACACACAAACACACATGTACACCCACACGCATGTACACACACCCACACACACACTAACATCCACACAAGTGACACTGTAAATGTATTGCAGGTTTCCTTTTGAAAAGCAGGTGGCCAGAGAGATATTCCATGTCTTTCAAAAATAAAAAAATAAAAAAATAAAACACTCTAAGTCGGTTCCTGTAATTGCCAACCCTGACACACTCCGGCAACTATTTAAGCTGCAATTTTAGTGATTTTCAGGCAAAGAAAGAAAGGTGCAAAAGGCAAACATTTGCTGCTCAATCGCATCCTTTTTACAGAGGCGGAAAGGAACGTAATTACTTCTGCTACAGAAGATCACGCTTCTCAACTTCTCACCTCTCTTTACATCAGATTTTCACGTTTCCTTCCATCAACCCATGTCCTTCCTTTTGTCTTTTCTCTCCTTTACCCTCTCCCGTCCCTCCTTACTTCCCTAAAATGAGCTCCAATTAACACTTCCTGTGTTTTCCTGTGTTGCCTTTCTCCTCTCATCTGACAACAAACAAGAGAGGCGCAGGACTCATTCACAAGGCTTTCATCAGAAAACAGCATCCTCTTCTTCTCTGCTCACACCAAGAGTGCCACTTTGCTCTTTGTATCACTTGCACTTTAAAATCAGAAACAAAGGTAGACGATGAGAGAAACAGAGAGAAGAACAAGTGTCATTTAGAGGTTCAATAAAAGAAATTAAATGAAATTCCTCATTAAATTAAACCAAGCACAAACATCTTTCCGTGTTTATATGTTTATCTGTGTTTTTGTGTGTGTGTGTGTGTGTGTGTTTGTGTCCTTGTATCTCCCTCCTGAAAGCCCACAACCCAGTGTTTGTGCTGCTTACTTGCAAGAAGGTCATTTCATTTTCTTTTGGGCTGTCTATTAATTTTGAGTTCACGCAGCCTTGGGGGGCTTTTCCGTTTGTTTTTTATCAATGCCATTTTGTTTTCATTGTCTGAAATTTCTCAAATGGCAGCTTAGTAAGTTATTAGTGCAGCACAAAACACTGGAGGAGCTTAGCAGAGGAGGCAAACGAGGAAGAGGGGCTTCTGTTCCTGTGACCCATATTACAGCACATTAAACACACCAAATCATCCTTCTCTGTCTTTGTCACAAACACACACACACACACACACACACACACACACACACACACATCCGGTGCTGAGCTTATCTCTGGCTATCGGGCCTGGAAACACGGGCTACAGCTTTGACCTTTGGCTGTGACATTTTCTAAGTGAGGGAGCGCTCTCGCTGTAGCAGCATCACATCAACTGAGGGTGTCAATTATGTTGCTGTGGGTTTCCACATGATGTTGGCACTGAACGAGCAGAAAAGCTGAAAGACATGTGAAACACTGATGCTGAGCGCGTGTGCACATACACACACACACACACACACACACACGCACACATAGAGGCATACACACTGAGTGGTCAAGCACTGCTGGAACAAAAAGCTGGTAAATGGAAATAAATTGTAGATGAAGACAGTTGCTGTTATAAAGCTGTGAAGAAAAATCTCGAGTATGAGCAGAGTTCCCATACACACACACACACACACACACACACACCTTTATAGGAACACAGTGAGTGTAGCAAATAAAGCAGTGTTAAATGGAGCTCGTCCTTTAGTCTACTGATTGTTAAAACACTTAAGCATTTACTGCAGAAGGCCAAATCTGTCTCCTACAGTGCAATTTTCATGATTTAGAGTCAAATTAATATCCAAGTATGAAAACAGCTCATCTTAAATGTGGCTCAGCTGTGACTGATTTGTTGGTTTGTGATGTTGTTCGCTTTAAACAACGATCGCTCAGACTCTAAGTGATTATTATTTGAAGCAAACCAAATCTATCAGCTACAGTTACGGAGACAAATGACAAAGACTCTTATTTTATGATTTGCAAAGAGCATGCCAAAAACTTTCTGACGCATTCTGGTGACTTCAGCAGAATTCTTACAGGGCAGCTAAATATTTGAGCCTCTGAACACAAGACTGACTCACCCTGAGAGCCGCTTTATCATTTGCCTGTTACAGGAGGAGAAGCCCTAACGCTGTCAGGCAGGTTTAGAGTTTAGAGGGGGGCCGTTCAGGAAAAAAAAAAAACCCGCCGGCTTCCCTTCATGACTCTTATCTCTTCAAGCACATTTCCTAAAGCCTTCAGCTGAATCGATTTTTGAAGACGACTGCATTTTATGGAATAAGATATATCGTCTTCTTTTTCTGGGATGGTACCCTTGGCTGGTCGACAGACACACAGCATTATTGTAACAATTCGGGTGTTTTTTACTCTTAATATGTTTAGGTCTTCAGCACAGCCGCAGCTGGTATGCGGCAAAAATGCATTCTGCATGTCTTTTGTGATATTTTTTGCTTGTATTAAAGGGTTGCAACATTCCCTGTCAGAACTTTCAAGCAGGTGCAGAAATTTACGCGACAACTTAAATGTATTGGCATATTTATGATTAAAACTTTTAAAATCAGCTCTTAATGATGTCTCAAAACTTGACAGAAGCACAAAACTGACCTGGATGAAAACAGCACTGTACATGTCTAATTCATTTAGCTTAATCAACATGCAGCAGCTTCTCGGATACTTTCTTTAGAGCTGAGTGTAATGATCGTCTCTAACAGGCAGAGAGGTGAAAGCTTTTCATAATTAAAGTACTAGTGACTAATTTTGATAAATCACATTAATCTGTATTGACTCTCTACAATTATTTGACATCAAACAATAAACTCAATGAACGATGGACATTTTATTATGGTGGCTCTCCTGCCCTCACAGTTTCATTCTGTGGCACCTCCGATAGTTTTACAGACACTGGAGCCACAAGCAAGATACTTTTTCAAGGTGGACAGCCTGTCAACGTGAGTGGCAAGTGCTGGTGTGGAAACCTGGCCGACTGAGGGTGAAGATGGGGTGACTTATAATAAAGTGCCTGCCTCAAGGCCAAAGGATGAGTGGTGAATCTCAGGAGTAATAAACTTAACTAAATTTAACTTTACTAAAGTTGACAGAAAGCAGCGAGATGAGATTTATGTGAGTAAAAAGAAATAAAGGTTTTTGGAATCAGAACCTGTTAACCAAAAATAAGCACTCATGTACCCTGATTATCCCTTCCATATAAATATATAAACAAGTGAGAATTTTTTTTGTAATCAATTTTAGCAAATATTCAGATTAGACCATAATCATTTGCACATCTAGCTTGGGTACAGATTTGAAAAACAGTAATGACAGCAGTGTGTTACCATTTGCGTTTCACAGTCTGTGTTTTTCAGGAGGAATGTTTAATGATAATCCTCATTTGGAACAACAGGAGCTTGTCGTTCTAACACAGTCACAGCTAATGTGCTCTGCAGGTCCTGCAGTAATTGGGAATTACCTGTTGGTTCAAAATCGCTGCAGTCGACCGTAAAAAGCAGCAGAGTCAGAGTGTCAGATCGTCTCAGTGGTTTATTGCTGCATGTGGCAAGTGTGAATGATCCCTGGCAGTGAACCTAACTCCAGCTTTGTTTTCTGCTGTTGGTTATCACATCTTTTAGCACAAAAATTAACTCCAAAAAAAAAAAAACTGCCTGAGGAGGAGGTAAGTTTGCATGATGTATTCTCAACATATTTTGAGCTGTGGCCTCTCAGAGCTGGAAACATTATTAAAATTCAGCGCAGTGGGTGGGGTCACGAGGCTAAACTGTGGAGGGGTTTCAATGCAAAAAGAAGAGCTTTTATAAAATCTGATTATAGATTTTTACAGCTTTCCTCACCTACATTAGCCAAAAATGTATATAGAAGTTGACCTCTCTTGTTTACACCGCAGCATCCTGTGCATTTCTTCCAAAAACAGAGGGAGAAGGAACAGAATGAAGCACTAATCAGAGGGTTTATGGAGAACAGAGCCCACAGTTTTGATGATGAGTAAGAGTGTGATTGTTGGAGCCCTGGTGAGCTTCTACACTCACACACACGCACGTATACACACAGGAGCAACAAACCTCACTGGTGCTTAGTCAGACTGTGGGTGGGTATGGTGTGTGTGGGGGTGTGTGTGTGTGTGTGTGTGTGTGTTTAGGCTGTGACGTCACATCAATATTTGTCCATTCGTCCGGAGTCGTGAAGCAGAAAAAAAACAAAAACAAGACTCACTGCAGCCTCGTCTTCCCTGCTGTCGCTGGTGTCCTCACTCTTGTGGTGGCCAGCTGAGGAGCGAGTGTCCCTCTTACGGCTGGCGTCCGTCCCCTCCGTCTGTCTCTCTCCATCTGGGCCAAGGTGAAAACATGGACACCCTTTTAGAAAGCCAGCAAGCACCATTATCATTGCAACTCTAACTGTCATTATCCCAATCGTTGTCACCCTCCTCATCCTCCATTTTAATCATCATCATTAGGGGGTATCATTGTCATTCCAATCTCTATCATTATCATCAGCATCATCGATAGCATAATTATAATTATGAATATCGCCATTACCATCATCATCATGGTCAAAAATAATTTCAAGCTATCATTCATTTTTTCTCTTACTGAGTCTCTCTACTGTAATCAAAACCCAGATAAAAGTTTCTGCAGAAAAAGGAGATTAAGTAAAAAAAAAATGTAATTGGAAAAGCAAAGAGAGACAAGAGAGAAGAATAAAAACCAGTCCGGAGGGGAAATGTGAAAAGGGGGGAATGAAAATGGGAGAAAAGAGAAGAGATCGAGAAGTGGAGAGATATAACCAATAGCTTTTCTTGCTGCGAAGTGGAGCCGTTAGGATGCTGTCATGCCACAGATGGATTATGGGAGTTTTGCTGCACAATGATGACAGTTGCCTTGGCTGGGAGAGAACAACTGGAATTTAAATCCACTCATTACGATTTTGTTTGTGTGTGTGTAGGCATTTTTGCGTGTCCGTCACTGAGCAAATGGTCAAAATTACCAGTTCTCAAACACTGCCAGCAAAGCACATGCAGGTGCACACACACACACACATACACACACACAGAGTATACCATCACACAGGGGCACAATTCAATAGAGAGCAGTAACAGAACATTCAATACTTTATGAGAGCCTGGTTATTTGGAGTTACAAGGACTGAGTGGACATTCATAAGGTTTCATATAAGAGTTTTTACCTCTATGAGGAGTTCATATAAAAAGAGAATTCATAACCTTTTCACTCTGATCTCTTCTTATTTGTACAGCATGGGATTCGGCCCCATTTGGCTGACACGACTCGGGTATGCAAAACACTGCCGCAGCTCAGATTGGCTGCCATAAAAGGTGGCGCCTGTGTCATTGACTCCCCCACAATAAGCAGAGGGCGGGTTGGAGGGGGGGTGCGGGCCTTTTTGGTGTCTCTAATGCATTACAGTGAAAGTGGTTCATTACTGTCTGCGGAGCATGGGTGGCTGTAATGCACACACACGCTTAGAGCCACACACACACAGAAGTGGGCTCACACAATGATACCTACATACACATGCACACTTACACACACATATACACACAAGGGGAATGGATTGTGATTAAGAGACAAAATGGGGAGAACGGGCGGCTATAAAGCATAATGAGAGCTAATGGTTTTCCAATATGTCCCCTTAGCAATGAGTCGGAGTGGGTTGAATTAGATGGGGGGTTTGGGGAGGTGCTCTGTGTGTGTGAGTGTGTGTGTGTCGGGGTTAAGGTGCAGGGAGATTGATGTGGTTACAGAGAAGAGGAACAACAGATACAGTAGGTGTTCTTCAACATGTTTCACACTTGATTCATGTAAACAGGCCAGCTGACAGTCTTGGCTGGGCCTGGGACGGTATAATCTGAGAGCCAAGGCTGGTAAACGTTAGCTGCGCCCTTTCTTACCTCGCGCTACGTTGACTTTACTAGTCCCAGCTTCAACGTCACCATATTTTTTTTAAAATATTCATTGAGTAAATCTCTAAGACCTCTATTTTCTTCTTCTCTTCTTCTCTCTCTTTTCTTTTATTTTCTTTTCTGAGTACCGGACTTGTGCTGACCGGACATTTTAAGCGGACTGAACTTCAAATCAAATGACAACATCAAAGTTTGATCAGTGGCCAAACCATTTTTGTGTTGGGGGTTGGGGGGCTTCTTGACCACTATTCCAAGGACAATTAGGAAGAAAACAAATAAAAAGCTTTTATATAACTCAAATATTATATATTTTTTCCACAAATAGGCCTATTTTCAAAAATGTTGAATAATTATTCCATAATTAAATGAGAGCCCAGTTCTGGGCCCCCCCTCTACCCTGGGCCTGGACAACAGACCCGTTTGCCCCCCCCTGTCGGCAGGCCTGCATGTAAAAAGACAAAGAGGAGAGAAAAACCCACAAAAAACAATCAAAGCCAGTGACATAAAATGAAAATGTAATGTAGAAAAAAGTAAAAGTTCTTCTCTGTTATGACTTGTTTTTCATCTCATAAAAAGTCTCCAGCAAACATAATCTGGGCTGATGATTTGTTTTCCTCATTTGTTTGCATATAATCTTGCCTGTCTGCCTCCATTCCCTTTGCATTTCACTGACTCCAGACAACTGTAATAAAAATCTGCTTTGATCGGAAAATCACCTCCTTTTGCAGAATAAATGAAACGGAGGAGAAAATCACCATGTTCTCAATGCAATATGTTTAAAATGTACTCCTATCTGTCTCACTGCTTGTGTGAGAGTGCATTGTGTTACATGTTTTTGACTCTCAGTGTGCGCTGTAAAGGTCAGCCCAGCTGAAAAAAATACAATAACAGCCAATGGAAGTCAGAGAAGCTTTCAGCCAGAGCCTTTTTTCATGTCCAGCGAGGCCACGTGAGCCAAAGGAACCGTGCTGTGAAGATAGCCGGTTGGCGGCCCAACTTGACATGGAAGGTCTAAGTACGTCCTCTGGGGTCTATCAAAGCTCCACCAGATCAAAGAGCAAACACCAAAGAGTAGCCGTGCTCAACTTCGTCTCACTTCAAGCCTGACTTTCCTGCCATTGTTGAGCCAAAAATAGAACACTTCAACCCCCAACTTTTGATCTCACAATGCAACTAAAATCTCTTTTGTAAAACTTCCAAATGTAGATTTTAGTAGTGGTGCATGTTCCTCACTGTGAATCAGTCTTAATGTTCTACGAATTGCAATTTATAAAATTTGCATCCCCCTTCAAGCCAAAATACCACAAAGATATTAAACGAGGGATAGGAGACTGTAATTGGACTACAATGGTTGACCTAAAAATCAACCCAATGGAAAATAAAGAGCAAATTCCCTCCTTTATGCAATCTGATTAATCTTTCGCTTCATTTTGCTGTTTATTTTTGTTCTTTCTCCCAGCGAAAACATTGCATGACTCACTGCCTGATTCAACCGGTAGCGCATCTCCCCTTAGCCATTTATCTCAAACTATTATGAGCCAGCAATGCACCGGAGAGCGAGGTGAGAGTCCCCTTTGCCTCGCCTCATTTATGTAAGTGATCACCTTAAAGCGCATGAGCATGCAGAACATAACAACACTAAACCATCTGTTGAACACAGCCAACTGTGCGAGAGAACATGGTTTAAATTCCTCACACTTGTGTATAAAAAAATGCTGTATATCAAACTGATAATGACCACCACCTTTACAAACAGTGGGATGATAGGAACACATTGTATTTGGCAT
>JAPZDZ010000023.1:8425818-8438128 GCA_029783805.1 Acanthurus tennentii | reverse complement strand
TAGGTTTCATAGTCACTCTCTCACATAAAATGCAAATACCTGTAGTAACTCATACACTGTAAACCCAGATTTTGATTCAACTCAAAGAGATTGAGTTCATATTACTTAAATGTATCTAATTAATTGACATTACTTGTTAATTCTGAGTAAGCTGAACTTTTTAATGGCCTATCTTATTGTAATTATGTGTTTGAGCTCAAACAACTCAATATCATCACGTTTTGCCTGTTACTAATAGCAACACATTGGCACCACCCACGCACCCGCCAAAAATTTAGTTTATACCAGTACTCTGAACTTTGTGAGAAAGAACAGAGAGAGACACAACACAACGAAGACAAAGAATTCAGATGTATTGAAATTTTTGACAAGTGAAGTTCTAGCAAGCAAGTTGTTCAACCCACGTTTGAAGCCTTCAGTGAATGACCTTTTCCAAAATAAAACAACCGAAAGTGTAATTAGACAAAACAAACGTTTTTATATTTTTTCATTCTTTCGACATGCTTTTAATGTCTTCTTTGCTGTGTTGCTTCCAGACAGCTAAAGTTAAGCTGGGACGGTGAAGCAGCCAGCCACAGATCTGCAAACATCCTGGTAAGTTCGTGCACACTAGCTCGCATTATTAGTTAGCTAATTAGCTTTAAGTTCTTAATTTATTTTGTTTTATTTTTTGTTAGTTGTCTATTTGTCCCAATCTTAGCTGTCGTGCCTTTTGTTATTTAGCCAATGTTGGCTTGTTGGCTGTTGTGTTCATTTGGAAAGCCAATTTCAAATAGTTCTTTTCAGAAGCTTTACACTGTCAACTAACTGTCATTTTTCCTTAGTTCATGTATCTTTAGCTAACTGAAGATGGAGTGGAAGTGTAAATGTTGTGGTGTTGACATGATCATGCCCTTTTCCTTTTTTCAGGACGTTGATGATGAGGAAGGTTTGTACAATGATGTGCCACTGGAGATCCTCTGCCATGAACAGGAAAACATCACTCCACACATGCAGTCCCTCCACCACAATGCATCCTCAGTGGGAATCATCTTGAGGGAAACATTGTGATGGATGTTGAGAGCCTGCCCCAGGCAGTGTACATTGTCTCCGGACTTACCTATGCACTGAATCTTCAATTACCCAAAGTACATGAAGAACACTTTTAATTTTTTCAACAGGTACTTCTGAACTTAGGTAAGACAGATCTGAAACCTTAACTTCAAACACTCAAGAATCAGCTTACAATGTAAGATCCAGAATCTCCTCTTCCCAAGTCATCAAATGTTATTTAATGTTTTTTTCTTTTCATGCCATCACTGAGGAATATACACACTAGAAGCCTATAAGGCCATGGCTTTGTTTCTTTTGTTGCTGAAAAAAGATATGTTCAATAAAAAAATTGGATTAGTGTAATCTTGCAGTTGTATGTATGTATTTTACATGCACTGTTAAAAGGGATTTGGGCTTTTAGTCAAAAGGACTATTGTCAAGTTGAGAGAACTCATTGCCCATTACAACGAAGTAAGAAGAGTTACGACAACTTCAACTTGAAAAAAAGTAAGTAAAAATGTCTAAGTTAATGTAATAAGTGGGAAAAGTTAAGTTAGGGGAATGTTTAACTGGCATGGGGATCAAGTTTTAGGTTACATCAGTAATTATGAAGGGTTACGTTTATGCAGTAAAGTAGGTAATATTATGTGTCATGCTTTTAAGGGGGTTACATTCAATGTAAAATTATTAGTGTATGAGGATCTAAAGTAATTATTTATTCTGAATAGCTTGAGAGTAAAGAAGTAAACTAAAAATTGAAGTTAAAGAATAGAAGAAAATGTTAAAAAGTTGAAACCTTGATCCTCCAATCAGAACACTAGTTTAAGTCACATGGCTCCTCTAGCCAATGAGAAGTGTTCTCCCATAATGCAAAGTTTTGTAGATTTTACTACAAAGGAAAAAACATGTTAATATTTTGAACAGCTGTTTTTGTATGTCTTAATAAAGTGTTCCTGTTTAAACCATAACCAAATAAATATAAAGATTTGGTTATGTAAACTGTGGTGAAGCCCTGAGTAAGGAAGGTGGTCAGATAAGAGGAGTGCTGGGTACACAGCAGCTTCTAACCTCGCCTCCTCCCATTATCTCTATCTTGGGATAATGGCTGCACAGAGAATTTTATAATTTTCTTGCATTCCTAAATGTAATGTTTCTGTTAAACTAAAAAGGCTTGACCCTTCACCCTCATGACACGTTTTCCATTCCACATTACTTGATACAGAAAGATGAGTCAACAAATCGTGAGCTGTATAAATTATGTGTTCCATGTTGAGCCAACTTGATTCACAGTTGTAGGAACTTGATAAAATAAGTTCAACCAACATCTCTTAAAGTTATCTCAAATAATATTTTCAAGTTCAACTTACTTGATACAGGCAGTTGAGTCAACAGACTGCATGTTGCATCAACTCATGTTTTGAAGTGTAATAAACTTGACACTATACCTAAATTAACTCAGTCAAAGCAACAAGATGACTTAGTTGAGTCAACTAATCTTTTTTTACAGTGTGGCTCTAATTATTGAAAAACATAAGTTTCAGGAACTAAAAAAGTTAAGTTTGGTCAGTTAGAATATACAGTTTAGTTGGGCTGGTAATAGAGTAATGCTTACTTAAGCTGAGATAAATAAATGGGTGGGGAATGATTGTTTAAACTAAGTATCTTCAGTTACTGTAACTCGGTTATTAGTACATTCAACTTAAATGTTCTATTCCATTCCATTAGGAGCACAAGTACATTGAACATAGTCCACTTCACTTATTCAACTAATGCGTCATTACTTAAAAATTTTAAGGCGACGAGTTACCTTGATTTTTTTAAGTAGAGTCTACTTATCCGGGTTTACAGTGTAAATGTGATATTAAACTGTCAAGTATTTGCAATGAAATGTGGAGAGCTACTTGCTATAAGAATAACGTGGATGTAAAGGTGACAGTAGCCTTGACTCAATTTGAATGTATTATAAATAAATGAATATCTTACAAAAATAAAGCTATGTGATGGAGTGCAGAGGATTAGTTCATTCTCACAGCTCGTGCTAAGAAGCTGCCATACAGTTTGATGGGACAGCAGCTGCAGTAGCAGGGTTAACAGGCTGTGGCTGGAGAAGGTATTGTCTTTTATAACCATGTTCTGGGTAAATGTTCAATTCTGATTGGCTGTAGGGTGGCCGTTAATCCCTGATAATAAGATACTAAGCAGATCCAGTTAAACTGTCTGCTAATCTTTCAAAACTAATGTGCTACTTCAGCCTGCATCTGTATCCAGTTATCTTGATTTTAGAAATAAATAATTAAATTCAAAAATAAAAAAATCATCTAAATCAGAACAGTGTTGTCTTTCAGACTGATTATAATACAAGCAGCAAGAGGTAGACTGCCCCTCTGAACTTACTGATGTGACAGATCAGATCCTGATTTGTGCAGAAATAGAACACAACAGATATTAAACTGAGTTCTCCAGTCTTGGTTGGTTCACCAAAAAGGAAGCAAGGCAGCAGTGGGGGGCTGTTGAGAGTAGAGCAGTGTGTGAATTAAGAACACCATAAGAGAAGACATTTGGGCTGGAAGCAGTTGAACTAGACACCTGGGGCGCAGACTAAATCTGTAAGAAAGTATAGGCTTTGCTGTAACAACTAAGTTTGGTTGGCAGTACGGCTTGGTTTTTTTTTCTGGAGATAATACAGCCATAGGGGGAGTAAAAAAAATCCTTTTGCAATTTGCCATGCTGGATGCGCTGAGAAAAAGAGAGAGAGATCAAGGATGGTGAACAAAGAGGCAGAGAGGTAAGAAGGAAAAAAATGATGTTCTTGTGTTCCACTTGCAGTTAGACAGCAACTTGTTCAGCACTTTGTAGCTTCGAATCTCTTGCTACTCCTTTAGACTGTAAAGTTATACCATCAAAGAGTTTGCTGGGGCAGCTTAAAACAGCTTCCTTTGGTAGGTATCATAGCTTACAGAACTAATTAGTTCACTAAACCTAATAATGTGGTGTATTTGCTGCAGGAAGCAACTTTTACATTTTTCATTCACAGACTAATCTTGGGGCGACGTGTTCATTTGGCCTGTTGAATTTAAATTAAAATTAAAATGAATGAAACAAGCTGAAGCTGAAATAGCAAGAATTCTATAGTTTTTTACTGGCTCAATAATGCACAAACCATCACCTTCACTGAACTGAGGTTTTTAGAGTGTTGATATTTCATGAGGAGGTACAGTGACTTACATTTTTAATTTAGAGAAAAAGCTGGTGCTTGACACTTGGTTGTCCTTGGCACTGAGCAGCTGTATTGTGTGGCATTGTCTCACTTTGGTTAAGAAACACATACACACACATACCAATGCACAGCTCCCCCTCACACACTGAATGAAAAAAAGGGACTGGGCATAAAAGGAATCCAAATCCAAGGTAAGAGAGAAAGAGCACAGTTCATCAGTGGTACAAACACAATGCTTTATCTCACTCAGCAGGTGTGTGGATTACCTGTTTTAATTGGATCTTTGTGTGAGCCTTGCTAAGGCAAAGAACTATTGTAGTCGCAGTTGAAAAGGGGATGATGGAGCAAGGAAAGGGCAGGGGACGAGCAGGGGAGGAAAGATGAGTTTAACGCGTTTTATGGTGCATGTCTCTAGAAACACAAACCTCATTACCAACGAGACAGAGTGAGGATGTGTGTTTAACACTCACACCTGCACATAAACAAGTACACAAAGGTGAGCTTGTGAACATCCTCTCCTGCAGTCTGAGCACACTAAAGGATATTAGCAGTACTAGTGTGTGAATTTAGAGAGGATAGTTATGTGTGTCCTCTGTCCCTCTGCTACTGGAGGCAATATTTCAACTAAAAGCTACTATACATAATAAGACCCAGCTGAATTTTCAAATGAATATCGTTTGCAAGTTGTCAAATGATCCTTTTGCATCTCAATTTGTGTTTGTCACAACTAGGCACAAATCAGCACCACCTAAACATCATCATTATGTTAACAGAGCTCCTCTGGTCCTCTGGGAGAAGAAAACAACAGCAGATGGGTTAGATGAGGCAACTGTCAGAGATATAAATGTCCTCTCCCTCTACCTCCTCCACTCTGCCATGAGCTCCACCAACCTGAGAAAAGTCTGACAGGGTTTGACAAGGGCCATAGAAAGTAGAAATGCTCCACCAAGATCCTCTTCTTCCCATCTGACATCCCCTTTACTATGATCTTCTTAATTGTGAGACATGGTATGAAGTACCATCTATCAAAGTGTCAATACAATGAGCAGAAATAAAGTTGAAGAACATAAAATATTAAAACAGTAGCTTCAGCTGACATGTCTTTGCTGCCCTAGTGTGCAGAACATTGTCTTTTTCTGCTTGAGCCTCTGAACACATTAATGTCAGGCTGCCATTTAAAGCTCCAAGCCAAATCTGGACCAACACTAAAGCCAATTAACTGCACTATCCTGTTCCACAGTGCAACAAAATGTTCAAAGTCATAAAGATAATATCACATTTGCATGTAAGGTAGCTCTAACAAAGTTTGCCTGTTTGCACATGACTGTGATGTAAATGTCCTTTATGCTCCTGGAGAGCAGAGAGCAGTCTGAGGTTTCAGGCTTCAGCTGTGTTGGAGTCCTTCAGCCAGGTACGGAAAGCCCCCAGATCCCAAAGAGAGACTCTGTCCCAGATTTTTTAGACAAAGCTGCGCCCCATTACCGCCAAAGAAGGTGAGGTGAACCACTCTGTCAATCTCACAGCACCTTGAAATTTTAAGAAAGGCCCTTCATATCCCCTAATGTCGCTTTCCACCAAGCAGTATAAACAACTGTGAGCCCTTGAGACTGTAAGAGAACAATAGCTTATTTTAGATCCTCACCCATAGTTTGCCTGGAAACTCCAGATGACACAAGGAAAGTAAAAGTTTGCTGTTGTGTGTAAACTTTGGAGAACCATTTGCCTCTCTGAGTGAAGGTACTGTAAATCCACTCTGATCAAAGTCCCGACAAAGCGCTCACAAAGCACAGAGACACTGAGGTAAAGTTAGTGACCTCCACAGTGATAAATCCTTTGCTGTTTCTGCTAATTCACCTGGGCTCTACCTGTAAATTAAAAATTTAAAGGCTTGTGGAGGACAGTCTGTCACAATATGTGGAACACTGCAGAGAAGCCGTAGCATTGGAATTCATGGGTTGACCTTGAACTCACTAGTCTCAAAAGCAAAACAGGAAAATAAAAGAGAGGAGGCACTGATCTGAAATGCATTAAACATTCATTCTCACTGCTTCAATATGATTAAAGTTGTGTTTGTTAAAAATAAGATATAATGTAAAAAAGAACAACTCTTTGCAGCCCACTGTTTCCAAACAAAAAAACGTGCATTAACCTGGTTTGTCAGTCATGGGTGAAAGTGCCTTTTATTCAACATAGGCAACAGCACATACTCAAGGTTTGTTTCTATAACTACAAAGCTTATGGTGCACCTTGGTTATTAGATTCTCTTACTGACTGCTTTAGCTTTTGAGAGCAAACCCAAGGCTGTAATTAAACAAAAGTTTCTGACATAGAAATGAGGTTTGTATTAATTCTGATTCATACTGAGTCTCTCATTTTCTGCACTCATCAGATGTTTGAACCAGGTTTTTTGCTTTCATTGTGCCGTTTGATGTAACTGCACAATAACTTATATCAAACAAAATATGCTAGAAATTGAATCAACTCCATGTTTGTATTATATCAGTCACATAACACTACAGATGTTACAGCTTAGGGCTAGCTTTGCATCCTATCAATGCAGCTTGGTTTCTTTGATTGTGTCACTGATGAATGAAGGCTAATTAATCGTTCCACAAAGGGGATATTTTTTTTGGTCTTTCAGTGACTCCACATGCATTTCAATCATAATGTGTTTATGAAAACACACTTCTGTGTAAAATTAAAATGCGTCGCTATAAAATCAATGTGACCACAGCAGACAGCTGCAGAGGGCAGCAGATCTGTACAACCTATCATTAAGCCGAGGGGCTCTGCCATCTTGGTGCTGTCATCTCAGAGAGTGCAGCATGCATCATAAGGAAAAGTAGCTAGAAAGAAGAAAAAAACTCTCTGATCCTTTTATCTATTACCACTCTGGAGTGGATTTAGCGCTTTCTCTGTACCAGCCGGGAAGCTTAAGTGAAGCTTAAATAGCTATTATAAAGCAATTAACTTGTGGGTGCTGACATATGCATCTCCTCTTGCCATCTGTTTCTCTGGTGAGGGATGACTGTTAAGTCACGGCACTAAATGTTTACTGGGTATTCCCAGCATGGCACTGCCTCCTTCTGCTGCACATGAGTACTGCACTGAGATTTTAAGTGCCTTGGTGATAAAATGAAAATATGACAGTTCTTACTTTTTCTTACAGCCATACGTTTTTTTATTAATTTCCTCCACTTTATATCACAAGTCTGACCCAGGACAGTGCAGGTGTTCATAAATGCATTGCCTCCAACAAGCATGGAGAAGCCACCTACTCTGTATCACTCACTATTGCAGAGAGTGAGTCTGTCCTCCATGCCATATAATATATTGTGTGAATCCTTTTTATTTTTTTAGACATTTTCAGCTTAGTTTATGTGCTGTTTTTGGTCAGTGCCTCAGGTGAAAATGCTCTCTCTTTGTTTCTAGATCCAGCGTTGGACTTCAAAAGATGCTGAAGAAATAGTAGAAGCCTGTTGTCTAATACCAGCTGTGACACTCCCAAAACCTGTCAAGGTGTGATGTAGCTATCTCTGATCCATCACCACGCATCCAGGAATATCTTCAGGACAAGATCTAAAGACCCTTGCGGTATACCAGTGTGCAGCAGAAGAAGATGCTCTCATGCTGTCATGGCATAAACATTTGCATGAGCATGTAAATAAACATGTGCAAGTGTCTCCTTATGCAGTAGTTTAGAGAGGAGAGAGGAAAAGAGGCCACCCACAGAGCAGGACATGTCAAAGATCCTGGCTGGAGCTGACAAGAAGGGCTAAGAGAGGATCTGTGCGAAGAACGGCTGCACCAACTTCAGAGGGATCCTTGAAAAGCCTAAAGAGGTGAAGAAGAAAGTGGAGGTGGAGCTGGGTCTGTCTCACAGACAGCCTGTTCACATACCAGCATTACATAAGGAAGCAAAGGTTTGGGATTTGATATGAAAACGAGCCTAAAATAGAGCAGAATTGAAAAGGAAAAACGTTTAATGTCACACAGCACAGCCAGGGCAGCAGAGGTATGTCGCATAGCAACACTCGAGACAAGCTGGAATACAGGAATGTGATGCAGTGCCATGTGGTATTTTTTTGTATTAATCTTTTAATGCATTTAAAATCTGAAACAAGAGTTTAATCATTCAACCTTTGATCATTTTACCAAATTGTATGTGTGCTAAAGGAGGTCATCACTGCTAAAGCTGACACCATCATCATCTTTGACACCATCCTGGAGCTGAACATCGGGATGCAGTGGTTTCTGATGAAACTGATGCATCTGTGCATTTATATGAAGTGTTTCCATTACATAAAACACTTGTGAGTTCTCAACCCATCTAAGTATTTTGTTTAAAATTCAGGGCGCAGAGCTGCTGTGTATCCAGTACTCTCACGGGTAAGAAGCGAAACAGATGGGAACCAAGTGCATGCCGTGCATTTCCAGCATGAGCTTCAGTGACACGGACACCTAAACTCTGCAGGTTGCAGACAAGAGACTGTCAGCCAGGCTTAGTGTCATGGGCAAGAGCAGAATAGGACTATGGTCCTTCCCACTGCGAATAAATCATGGAGACAGTGCCATCAGTGACTGCAATACCTACTCTTACTGTCACTTTGAGTTTTTATGCTCTTGTTTCCTATTGTTTAACAGATAGGGACATGCTTTATGTGACCACAATTAACTAAATACGTGTTTTTGAGTGTCTTTTTTTCACTTTGACTTTTTTTTATTTCTGGTCAGCTCCTTTTACTGACAAATGTGTCAATGATGGAACAAATAGACAAAATTAATGATTAGTTGTGTTTTTGTCTGTAGCTGTCTCATATTTTACTGAACACCCACAAATCAAAGTGCAGTTTAGTAGACATGTTTTATAACTTACAAATGCCTTTTTTTGGCTTGAAGTCCTCTCTGATGTGGTGTTTGCAAGATTTAGCCAACATATTGAAATAATGTGATTAAAAAGCCTTTCAATAAACCCTTGAAATTCCTGTCTGAAGAAAATATTCAAGAATTTGCTCTCTAGGAACATTTTGAGGAGTTCTTGGCATCTCAGTAACTGAGATGAAAACAACACACAAACACACGAATATTTTCGGCAAACGTGAACACGGGGGAAAAACACAGAGAATATGGAAATTTGTTTTCCCAGAAGTCTTTGTGTTTTGGCAGATAAGAGGAAAGGAAGCAAAAGAGATGAAAAGTTTGACGAGGTCTGACCTACACCATGAAAATTAGGGACGTTAAAGTCAGTGACACTGGAGACTACACCATCATCCTCAGAGACCTCACTGCCACCATGCAACTTTTCACGGAATGTACAGACTAGTCTTTTATAAGCTTCTCCCTTATAAAAAACTTTTTTATGTGTACTTGCTTGTTGTTATGCTTTGTTGTGTTTTGTTTTTCCCAGAAGGGCTGTGTCTTCTTGTTTTAGTGGAGCTGGTATTTCTAAGGAAACAAACTCTCCCCTTTAGACTCTGTGGAGATGAGCTGTCTTTTTTTTTTTTTTTCGGCTTCCCCTGAGATAAGTGGCGTTCGTTCCTTCATAACTATGCTAAACAACATCATCTTCCCTCCATCGTCCAAATGAAGACGTATGGGTAGCATAATAAATCCTCCCTCCTAGAGCTGAGTTGAAAGTAATCCAGCCAAATCCCTCCTCACAACAAGCTCATTTATTACGGCTCTGTCTAACAAGATGCTTACTTGCCCAAGGTGCAAGCTGGGGCATGTAAATATCCTCACAAGGACATGTGGCTGTCCTCTGGGCTTGCAGGAACAGAAGCATAGTAATTGAAGTTGCTTTAATTACGGTTATTCATGAGTAGACTCTATCTGTCCTGTTCTTTAACTATAATTCTGTAATGAAGGTCTACTGTATGTGCTGGACCTGAATAAAAAGAATAACAAGAGTGTAATTTTAACCTATGATCATGTTTTTCTTCAATATTCATGTGTAATAGTTAAAGTAGAGGCCAAATTAAACCTAAAATATATACATTCTTTTTATTTTGATCTATTTTGCAAAGAAGTTCTGTGTTCAGGAGAGAGTTGAGTTGTCTCGAGAGTGTGATGAGCTCTAGAACTTGCTGTTTGCTGGCTGAAGATGGGGGTGATATCAAAGTGTGCTGTCACCATTGCAAAGAGGGTGGAAGTTATCATCGAGAGTTGTGAGCTGAAACGCAAGGCAGAGCGCTCTGTCATTTGCACTCAGGACAAAGATGCTCAAGAATATGTTACTGCTGCCTGCTGACTGTGGATGGTAATGGTTTCCATCTTTCTGAGGTGTTTTTTTCAATATTTATTCACTGTTCATGCTGATATAACTAACATTTTGTTACTCACAAATATGATAATACTATGAAAACAATACAACATCTGTAAAACACTTTCCATCTCTTTTCATTCTCACTTTGTAATAGCAGGTGGTGTTAATGTACAGTTATTGTTTACAGATTCTCTATCTACCTTCTTAAACTTGTATTTTGGTTTAATCTATTTTCCAGAAAGAGACAAAACAAACAAAAAACAAAGTTAAATGAGAGATGAATTTGAAAAAGCATTTATTATTTATTTATTTTAATTTCTATGGATATCGCAGTAATATAATTATTAATTCCTAAGGCCACAATGATTGTGCTGTAAAAAGTATCAACTTGCCAAAAGTGCAAGCTGTTTACTGTTCTTGATAATGTGAGGACAGATGGAGTGTGACTAAAAGATGGAGAGGTGGTCAGAGAAGATATGAGACTGAATGAAAGGGTTAGAGTTCCCCTAAACTCTTCTGTCAATAACCGAGGCAAATCACTGGCCCTTTGCAATCTTATGTGTAAATGTGAGGTAGCAGATGTTGTTTTAGTCATTCTAGCAGTGCTTCTTCAATGGCAGTCTGTTGGTCCATCCACAACTTTCATCCACACTGATATAACTCAGTAAGAACTGAAAGGATTGCCATTGATTTTTAGACTTTCATAATCCTCAGATGATAAATTCAAGAGATTTAAAGGGTCCTCTTGACTTTTCCTTTTAGAGCAAACATGAGGCTAATGAAAAGTGCACTTTAAAGATTACAATTAAATTTGGCAAATGAATGTTTTAGTGGAAATTAACATAAGTTAGCAAGAAAATATAAACTAAGCTAAAAAAAAAAGATGGTTAGCATGCTAACATCTGCACGTGCACACGTACAGCCTCACAGAGTTGCTGGCATGACAGCAGATTTTTAGCTGTGTTAGAGTGATACAGATCTTAATGCCACAATAAATGCCTTGAAAACCTTTGATATAACCACCAATTCAACCAATTCATTCATGGAATTTTCATGAAATTATATTACTCAGATCTATTACTGTGAAAGCTGGCATAACAGTTATGATTAAGGTTCCCCTTCACTTAATTAGATCAGAGAAATCATATTTTGCTCTTATTCTACAGCATTTATTATATTGCATATTACTGAAAAAAACATTCTTATTATAGAAAAAATAAATGTGAGTCTTCAAACTTAATATACAAAGGACTGACAATTTCGGTTAAGAATTTTCCTATTTAATGAGCTAACAGAAAAATCTCTCAGCATGTCAAAAGATAAAATATTGCTCTGCAGGTCCTGAAAAGCATGTTGAAGAGTTAAACCAAACAAACCTGATGATACACACAGTGCACTCAAACAACCAAGCTGAATATCCCTCTGCTCATCCTCCTCATCCAAGCATGGAGCCTTCAGTGGCCACAAAACTAGCAAAAACAGCTAAAGGCCATCTTAGGAGCTAGTGTTCCGTTTGTCTGTTCTGTGCTAATTCAAAAACATGGTGGTGTGGTGGCCTCCGCAAGATAATATGAATTTTGGGTTATTATATATTTTAAAAAAAAAACTAAAAAACAAAAAAACCATGCTTATGAATAATTTTGGAATATTTGTTATTTCCCTTTTAATCCTACATGCTAGACCTTAACATGTCTTCAGCATATATGAGAAATGTTTTACTACATTCCCCTGTCCATTCTAAGCCCCTTAAGAGAAAGCAGAGTTTCTTAAACTCTTGTAGAGGAGAAAGAAGGTGA
>JAPZDZ010000023.1:8379054-8422127 GCA_029783805.1 Acanthurus tennentii | reverse complement strand
AAGCCTGGGCTGAGTGTCTTTCCAGGTCAAACTTAAGACTGTGTGCTGTTGTAAATGTTTTAGAAACCTTAAAGAGTGTCAACACCACGGTCTGCCTGCAGATCTGTCATGGTGGCTGATGTGATGCATAAGCACATTTTAATGCCTGCGTGGGTTTTATTTGTGCGTGTGTGGGTGTGTTGTCGACAGCTTTATGGGTCATTGACCCAGCAGAAGGAACCCATAACATGGCTCTGTTTCTTTTCCATGCCCGATTGTTTTATAAACAGAAACAATATATTATGTTAAAGTGCATGTTGACTGAACCACTAGACAACACAACCTGCCTGCTATTTTTGTTAATGATTATTACTTGATAATAAATAAAAATTTGTTTTGTGGTATTGAACAGAGAACCAGTGATGTATAAGTGGAAATAGGTAAGTGTTTAGACCAGAAGTCATGCCCACCAACAGAAATACTCACTGTTAAAGTCAAATCCTGCAGCTTTAAACATGCTGCACCCAATCCTAAACCACTGTAGTCATCCATAGCTGACAACACATTCAGGGGCTGCTATAAAACACATAAAAAGGTTACAAACCACGAGAGGTAAAGGGTATGAAGACCGTTTAAAAGCCTTGTGAGAATACATTTAAGTTACACAGCAGTGTGTTTACTCCACCATGATGGTTCACAGCATTTCTGGCCTTGAGTTGGTTCTGACTTGTCGCAGGTACACACAGATATTCACTCAACACTTCAGACAACACATACACACACACACAGACTCTCTAAGATGCTCATCCACTCAAAACGTGTGTATGAAGACGTTTGAGGAAAGAGTTTCAGTATACTTCTTCCATATTCAGTAAGACACCTCATCATAAACATAAACCGTTTGAGCAGAATGAACAAATGCAATGTGGGGAGGCTGATAGATGAAAGACAAAATATCAGCTAACCTGTCGGGGATTAGCTGTGGTGGATTTTGCAGGATTAAAGATGATGAAGTGTGCTGTGGGAGGGAATTATTGGGAATAATGGGATTACTGCTCCCTCACATGACAAGCCAGTTCCCTCATCTAATTTCTTTTTTTTTTAATATTCCAGGCAGGCTGGGTAAAGTGTACATTTATGTGCATGTTTGTGTGTGTGTGTGTGTGTGTGTGTGTGTGTGTTATTATGAGTGACTGAATGCCTCCTGAGGCTTGAAGACACACACACACAAAAAAAGCTAAAAACAAACAAACAAATAAAAAAAGGATTCCAGCTAGTAACACAGCTGATTCTTTTCAGTCTTCATAACATCGTCCCAGTAACAGCATGAGTCGGCTAATTTGGTCCAGCACTCAGAACCCCGTGGACTTTTCCTAATAACTAAACCAGCAGGTGTTGAAGGTGTCAGGTGTGCCAGCTTGTCAAATTTTTGCAATCCAGTTTTCTAAAAAAACAGCAACCTTTTAATACTAAAAGAAGAAGCAGGTGGACTGTACAGCATGTTATAATGCCTGCAGTGTTCTGCTGCGACTACAATGTTTGCTGTGTTCTTTTTGGGAAAAGCAGGACAGTGTCAATAAATTCTCAGCATGAAGGATCGAGCGTGCACAAACAAGCGTCCCTTTCCTAATAGTCTCCTAGAGCACTCAGTCACTACAAATTCAATACTCACAACTCGCAATTATCCCTCCTTGCCTTTTTCAACTTATTGCCTAATTTTCTTTTGTTCTGTCTGTTGTTCTTTGTATTTACATCCAGTGATTTAAGGGCATCCCATTACATTAAAATAAAGAGACTAGGTGTGGATTTGCAAAACCGTGGAGCAAATAAAGGCAGTGTGGTTGTTCTAAATGAAATGGAAGGGACTTAGGATAATAAAGTAAGCATGGATATGCTCCTGATTTTAAGAATAGCACCCTTAATTCAGGGAAAAACAGAGCAACAGAGAAAGGGACAAGTCAGTAAAAAAAATCCCTTTTAACAAGAGGTCAGGTTGCAAACCAAACAACAAAAATAAAGTGTTAAACTCTGTTATTGGACCATGTTAAGAGCTGTAGATGTGTGAGGTGGGAGTCAGTGTGGTGACTGTGTGGAAAGCGAGGTAAGAGTGTTAATTAAACTCATGTAAATACACACACACACACACACTCACACAAACAGTCGCTCTCCAACACACACTCCTTGAAGGTCCCTAGTGACATGCTCCCCTTAAATTAAAACATAACAGTTAAAAGTAAAGTAATATTCTCTACATATCGCAGGTTAATATCACTACATTTGTCTCCATGTTAACTAGGTTGAAAGACAGTTCATAGGATCGGAGGAAGCAGACAGGACTGTTGTCAGGAGAGGCTGAAACAATATCACCACATCTTCTTGGTAAGAAGACTGAAGTGAGACTACCATATTAGTGGGACAGAAGGGTGATAGCCTTGTGGAGACTGTAGTGGACCAGTCGTTATGTCAACAGCAGCGTGGGAACGCCACACTGAGATGAGGGTAGACTTTTGGGGATCTGGCAGTGAGATGTGTCCATGATCACTTGGGCCCAGGGAGGGGGGCAGGTCTGCCACCTTCACCACAGATGACTCGGTACCTCATGTTCTCTTCCTGGCCACCTCCACGTCCTGGCACTCCACTGCAGACAGCGCTATCAGCATCTGGGCAGCGTAGTAGGTGGCCATGATGATGGCACGGGAGTGGGGGACGGGGAAGCAGAACTTGTTGACTGCGATGGTGAGGTCGGAGACCATGAAGAGCACGGCGCCCAGGCAGGCGGACAGCTTGGTCCAGGTCCACAGGTCGTTGGTCAGCTGCAGGCCTGCGATGGCCCTCCAGCCCATGAAGCCGATCAAAGCGATATAAACTGCCACCAAGTAGGTGAAGGGCCCGGACAGGTAGGGGTACAGGAGCAGGTAGCTCAGAGAGGACACAGCAGTGATCACTAGGCCAGCAGACATGTTAAGGGGCTTCATTCCAAAGGCAGACGAGTAGAGGATATGGGTGATGGCAAACATCAGAAGGCCTGTAAGACATTACATATATAAATATGATTTAAATCTGGGAACACTGTGACCCTGCAACAACAAGCCACAACAAGTCTGACAGGCCAGTGTGACAGTCAGCAGTCAGAAGATCAAACTATTTGTAAGCAAGCCAAAAGTTTAATTAGATTAGCTGCCGCTATGTTTGAAGGAGAAAGAGCTCCCAAAATACTGGGTAGAAAAAAACTGCTTACTAAATTAAGCAAAGTACGTCAAAGACAAACCAGGAGTTACATGAGATTTATTACAAGATCTTATTTCAGGTAATAAATCTTGTAAAGATTTGATGTGCAACAAAATGTAGTTAGTTGCTTGTGCAACAAAATGTAGTTAGTTGTCCATAAATGCTTAACTAAAACAGAAAACTGTATGAATGAATTAATGACTAAAAAGTTAATAAAAATACAACAATTTTAATATTTGAGTGTAGAGGATTAGTTTAGAAGACAGGGCGAAAGCTGTCCTTTAGTCTGCTGATACGGTAGCAGATACTTCTGTATCTCTTGCCCATTTGTTTAATGATTTCATCATCTTCCTGGATACAATTACGCTATTACCAATAGCAAAGGTGACCAAAACTACAATAAGACCCATTTAAAATAACCAGATTAATCAGTCACAGGTGTTAAATCCATACAAAAGAGGACAGGCTTGTAAACGCGACAAATGTGACAGATTGACTCTGTGTGCAAAGCTTTTTTTTTCTCACCATGGATGAAATAGCCCTGCTCCTGCCAGATGAGAAAGGCGTCACCCAGAGCAGAGAAGATGAGGCCAGCTAAGATCTTGCGAGCACTGGAATGAGCACCTAGGAAACTGAAGCCGTGTGCCAATAAAAACACCCACAGGCAGAAGATGGGCAGACATTTGATCAGTGCGCTGAACCAGGATGGACTTGAGGTGGGGAGCCACAGGACAAAGTAAACACAGGTTGCCTTGAAGAACGGCACCAGCTTGGGGCCCTCACTCTTCACCTGAAAACAGATGGAACATTAACATTATTAACTAATATTACCTACTAATAAACTACTATCAATAACTGTCATTTTGCATGACATAATGTTTTTGTGTGAGTTCAAACAATGAAATACTACTGTTAGTTGGTCTTAAAATAGATTTATTTGCAGGGTTTTATCTCAAGTCACAGAGCTTGAAATATATCACAGGCAGCAAAAACTCCAAAACTGTTTGTGCGCTTGAGGCGTTGTATCTCACATCTTTAATTAAAAGAGGGACCATAAGTAACAAACTTTAAGAACTTCTCCTTATTTGGGTAGAGACTGGTCTTCAGGCTTGATTTGTGTGGTCATTAGTTTACATCATGTGTCAGACATGCACGTGTTTCGTGACTGAAGTGAAACTCTGCAAAAACAGCAACTAGAGGAGGAATTGGAAAAAGCCCTGACACTGTTCGCTTAACTCCTTGTAACCTTTTCGTCTCTCTCCCTATCTTGTTTGTGTTTCTCTGCTTCTCCTCCGCTGAACCTTTATCTTTGAATCTCATGTTCTTGAGAACAGTGTGATAAACTCAGGTCTCAATTTCTTCTTTCCAACTGTGTTCCAGTCATATTTCTTTCTGTGCAAACAGATGTATCCCAACAGGACCACAAAGAATAAATAAATACATTAAATAAAAGCAAGGCTACCAAGAGGTTTCACAGCACCTCTTGAATGACCACCCACCTATGGCTCTGAGCATAACTCTTAGGTTTGAGACAGAAGACCCTCAGGGAAAGGAGAGGTTTAGGTGGGAGAGAGAGGAATTGAGTGAGGGTTCACTGGAGCTATGATCACTGGAGGAAGGATGAGGAGGATATGAGTGAGACAGGGTGGGGAGGATGAAGAAGTGGCCAAAGTGTTCCAGGGAAAGGGTTGAAAACACTGGGCAGCCATTGGATGTCCCACGTGGCCATTTTCTATTGACTTTTCACATTCTGGCATAAAGTAAATGAATGCAAACAAGTATAAGTAGGGCAGAAGAAGGAAAGTGGGGGAAGCGTGAGGAAGTGAAGCTTTAGGAGAGGGGGACAGCGAGAAAGATTGGGTTACTGGCATTCAAATGACAGCTGGATTTAGGCTTGGACAAGTGAGCGGGAGAGAGGTGAGAAGAGCAGACAAAATGAAGGGTCACTTTAGTTCATATGGTTTATGCTCCTGGAGGAAGGGGAGTCCCCTGATTGCACAACTACTTCACAACAGAGTGACCTCCAGTTTGCCCTGGTGTAGCGAACACAGCAGGAAAACAATAGAGATTTGGTGTACAGGTTCAAAAAGGAAAAGACAAAAAAAAAGAAAAAAAAGAAAAGTGACTTAAGAAGTATTATTTTCTGTGATTATAACCTCTAAATCACACATCAGTGAGTGGCCAAAACAGCATGACTGCATCTCTGAAATACTGCCATGGGGCAGCCGTTCATTAGTCTGCAGGATGCTTAGAAGTTAATTCATATGTTCCTCTCAAGCGTGCTAGACTATGGGGTTGCACTTCAAATACTGAAAAGTCTACTGAAAAGCCAAAGCGTGTCAAAATCTTGCTTCTGGGGGTCCAGACAAAACTGACAAGAGAGGACACTACATTCCAGTTACCATTATGATGTGATTGGAGGGTACATAAAAGCTTTCAAATGACTATGGACAACCAAGAAAGTACACACCCTGCTGTTTAATGTGCCTTTACTCACTCAGGTCCTCCACTGTGGCTTTGTGTGATAAACAAACATTTTATATTCAACCATACACACTAACCGTGGAGTTTTAAGAAATTTGTACTTATTAACTTAAAAACTGATTCTTTCAATGAATGGTACTATATAACACAAACCTGATTACTGTTGGCCTTTTTGTTTGATACCTGTAACCATGGCTTCTCTACATTGTGTGCGTTATGCAAGTACATTACTGAGAGCAATGTCAATGTTTCTCAAGTTTGATCTGCTGATTAAAGTGGCAAAAAAGAAGAACATCAGGTTTACCACCATCACATATTTCCATTACTGCCATCTTTAGTCTCTTCAAGATGGAAGGAGCATGAAAGATTTTTTATTATCTCCATTATTTAATATTCCTGTGCTTAATAAAACAAATGGAGACATAAACAGACCCAAAAAATGAATAATGGTTAACTGTGCGTGTGTGTGCATGTGTATATGTATGCTATTTAATGAAGTGTAGGTAAAGTATAGTTTTTTCTGACATCGGCAGGCCAATGTTCATTAATACTTCTGCTAAATCATCCATGATCACAAACAGTTCAGTTGTAAGTCTTGACAAAAAATAAGAAAAACTAAACAGAGGTGTAGATCATCAAAGTTCAGCAGGGGATTTGGAGCTGGATGCAGACTCTGGAGAGAAAGTGAGAGATTCCCATAACCTTTGGTCCTGTTCACACTGTGTTTGACCCATACTTTGCAGTTTCCCTTTCTATTGTTCATATAAACTTGGTGGAACTACAAGATAAGAAAAGGTTACAAGGAGAAGAGAGCAAAGACTTTAGAGTGCTGAGGACATGGGAAACACCTACATCACACCGCATACAAAAGCTACTCTTCTAAGTCTCCCAAGAATCTCACTGTATCATAACTTCGACTTAATTCTCCGACAGTGTTAAAATTACAAGATAAACCCCAATCATATGCTTCAATGTAGTTTAATGTGGAATTAAAGATAACAGGAGATGAGTTTTACCTAAATCTTAATTATGATCATATTTGGTCAATATCACTGCTTTTGTCAAATTACCTTTTACTGCTGGATTATCTGATCTAAGTGATCTTCTCTAATACAAGGCTCTCAGTCCCATTAAGCTGAAAAGTGATTGCATCAATTTGGTCCATCAGGACGGCCTAATTGCCTCAGGGTATTCATAAACCAGCATGTAGATGTAATGGTTTTATCTCACTAAGGATTTGCCTTGTTCTGTTCAAGGCCTTATACCTGTATGTGACTGTCAGGGTTTTGTGGCATAGAATCATCTCAGCTGTCATCCATCCCCTTCATGGATTGAGGCACCAGTTTGTCTACAGGGACACTGAAGGGGACATTAGCTACAGCTATGAGCCCTGTCTGCTGACAGTCAGCCATCGACAGAATGAAGGATTAAAACATTCTGCCTCATTTGGAAGGCAAACAAAACAAATCATTGTGTTATCATCTTGCTGTCGAGTGATTCTCACTAAAATATTGCATGTTACAGTATCTGCTCAAATATTGCACATAACTGTCAGCTGTAGAATTAATTACACTGTTTAGCTAAAAGTTGAGTAAGCTGAGAAGGTTGAACATTTTCTATGCTAAATAAATGATTAATAAGGTTAATGGCTGACTGTATTTGCATGGTCTCTAACAAGGCTTAGGGTGACAATTTTTTTTGTTAAAATGAACAACAGTAGGGACTGTGGGAATGGTTCCCTTTTTAAAACTTGGAATCCAAACAACTGATTCTTACAAATTATTGTCTGTTATTGTAATTTAATCAGATGGAGTGCTTCTTTAGTTGTGCTACACCACAACTTCAAGCCAACACATTATGCAGTATCACAATCTTGCATTATTTGTGGGCAAACTAGAAAATAAGTAATGAATAATGTAAAAATCTTTATTACTTTGCACACTTGTGATATTAAGAGGGACTCATTCGACCCCGAACTCATGTTGTAGTTGCAGTCCAGAAAGTAACACTGCTACACCAACCAACAATGAACCAACAAGAGCACTGCAATGAGGCATCTAATAAAACCTATTCAACCATTCCGGGTCATACCCTTGCCAAGTGTCGGAAATATAATACTCGCAAACACTACACTGCAAAAGAACTGTAAACTCTCGTGTACTCAATTACACAGAGGAGAACTGTAATATAAGTAAGGTCCTGGCAGGAACAGCTGGCATGTGAGTCGTATGACAATGTTATTTCTATGCTGCATCCCACACCACTGTTTCCTTCTGTACAGCTGCTTTAACTTCAAGAATAACTTGGGGTCAATTGCAAAGCTAATAAATTACCTTAAGAGCCCAACATTCAATGTGGCAGCATTTATTGAAACCTAGATATGAGTCAGGAATATAAACCAGATGTATCAGAGAGGGTACATCCACATACTTTAAACTTACTGACAATTCCCATTGCTCTTTTTTTTCAAATATTAAAATGCACATTTTAAATTAAAACTAATATAACTTGAAATACAATCTGTTGAGAAAACTAAAATTGGCGGAATTAAAAGGAAACTGATGATGACAAATTTGGCTTTTGTTAGCAAGTTCATCTTTATTGAAAATTATTATGAATGGTAAAATTTGCCCTACTATACACTGTCAAAAAGTGTTTTATTTCTGTGTATGCCACTGCTTTCCCTTCACTGCAGTGCCTGGGCAAAGGCTTTGCAAAAGTTAAGCAACCCCAGGATCTGCACAACATCATCATCACTAAGGCAACCAGTTTGTCTGGCAAGCATTCCTCCACACAGGCTCATCTCACAGCAATCACACAGGCCACACATTAGGGTTTACTACCGGCCAAGTTACACCGCACCATCCTACATGGCCCTTATAAATGGGGTAAAATTTTAATAGCACCTCTGCCAAAGTAAGAGGATGCTGAGTGGAGAAAAAATATTAATGTAGCTGTCACAATTTATGTCAAAGGGGCCTTTTTTTCTCCACTTGCATCTGGGTCAGTTGAGTAGCTAATGGGCTTGCTAAACCAAAGAGTCTATGTACAGCATAGCTGCAGCGAAGAAGATGAAAAGAAAGGCAGCCACAGCTGAGCACTGCTCGGCGCATGCGTTACTAGAGGATACGGGAAAGAAAAAAAGACAAAAAAGGTCGTCACATGACAGGTTTTCTTTTTGTCAGAGGCTGCCTTTGGAAATTTGTAGAAACGTCCTTCTGTACGTGGAATATCGAAGAGGAACAGCGCCGATTGTCCTGACTTTTTGTGTTATAATGTCAATGAAACGACTACACTGAACATAAAAGTTCCCGGTTGAAGTCTTCGACAATACAAGTGCACATTTTAAAATAACGATGCGATGAGATGCTAACAACAACGTGAGTGTCAAAGGGCTTCTCGCTGAACATTTACAATTGAAAAAACAGACAATTTTATCAGCAGACAATTGTTAATTACATGAAGAGCATTCATTGGCCTTCGAAGATAAAGTATGATACGCTATGCTACGAATAAATTACTCAAATAAAACATTTACCGAATAACTAATAACTCGAGGCAGTCGATATAAAACATATGACGACAACAACATTAATACAAATGGATTATTTTATGTTCGGAGGTGCTTTTATCATGTAGCTAAACAAGCTATCACTATTATTCCTGTTTAATGTGCGAGATAGATCAACGCTGCTTTGAAGCTGATACTCACCACTGTTACCGGAGAAACCATTTCTCCCTCGCTGGTGTCCGCGTCTGTATAAAATGTCTACAATGTCAAAACTTGGTTTAGGTCCTCCTGTTTATGTTTTCCTTTTGAGGGATGCCAATTGTTTTTGTCCTAGCTCCGGGAGGGCGGTGCGACGTCCAGTAGGAGGCGAGAGACCAGCCGTCACGTGGGCAGGACTGTCTGTAATGACCAATAGGATCAAGCAATAGTCGTCATGGGGGCGGACCAAGACGTCAGGGACACCCGGATAGGAGGAGTCAGCCTGCTGTTTACATATCGGAGCAGATGGCCTTTATTTACATTTTACAGTAATGGAGCTCGTTAGTAGCATTTGTCCCGAGATAATTTTTCACTCTGTACTGACGATACTTGACTAATAGGTTTAAGTAGGTGTTAAACAGCAGCCAGGTAACATGACAAACAACTCTATATTCTAAAAAAAATGCTTTATAAATGTTAAATAATTGGCAGCTATTGTATTAAATTTTCTGTCTAAATTTCCCCCAGCTTGAGTTTTTGATCCAGCTATCCAACCATTTCTCTGGATGTTCGAGCACTCCATTCTGCTTTAAAATAATCCTTAACCAAAACAAGACCTTGGGTGATACAGACATACAGAATACTACAAAGTAGCTATACGTGATATACATCCTGACTGACATCACATGAAACATGTTTTATTAATGTTATATGGTTCCCAAACTGGGAGGAGGACGGGGGGCGGAGCAATGTGTGAGAGCTTCTGCCACTGCCTTAAAAAAATCAACACTGCTTATACTAGCAGTGATGTTTTAATTATTTTCGTATTGTACTTACAATAGTTTTGCGGTACTTTGCTTAAACTGGAGTTTCTAATGATATTGTACTTTGTATTTTAACTCCACAACATTCTAAAAGTAACAATTGTAGCTGATTCCCACTTAATTCCTGTAAAGTCTACAGTCTATAATACACATTTTGAAAAAGGCCTCGCTACATTTGTAACCCAACAGGACACTAAGCTTTAAAAATAAGTATCAGTTAGTATCACACAGCTAAATTAAAACACTCTGTTGTGTGTCTGCTATAGCATAGTAATCTAATTTGAAAATCACTATGACTATATGAAGGTGACAATTAACAAATTGGGAGCTTTTACTTTTTGTAAAAGTCTACATTTTATCATTGCTGCTTCTGTATCTTTGCATTTGTATAATTTGCTTAATTTTGAATGTATAACATTGGCTTGTTTGTGTTTGTGTTAATCTTAAATTATGGTATTGCTATTTTTAGTACAGTATTTTTATGTAATACTTCCACCGTTGTAGTTGTATTAATTCTGGTGTGCTACAGCCTTTTCCTTTATAACCCCAGATTAACATATCAGGTATTTTGGCCAATTATTTGGTATTTTGTGATGAGGGAGAAATGACAGGAGTTACCCAAGGACGAAGATTTTGTTTCGTTTCTTGATATCGCTCAATAAAATTCTTAACTACAATGATGGCGACATCATGTGGTTTACAAATGTACATTGTACAAAAAAAACCCTCGTCGGACGGAAATTGCGTAAAGAAACCAACGCACTACAGAGGGAAGTGTTAGTCACACATGTATTTCATGTACCTTTTACGCTTAATACTATCTTTATACAAACATTTTTATAGTATAAAATCTTTTCGGACCTCTACTGTTCTGTTCTGTTTTTCTGTTTTCTGTTGTCATATTTTCGGATTCAAAGAATTTTGTATGGAATCAGAACAAATATTTTTTTTATTCATACATCAAGATTGTCACCCCTTCTCTTGTTGGAATTTAAATTACGAGAACAAGTTAATTGTCACAGCCGTAGTATAGCATAGACCAGTGCAATTTTTGAACCCATCATTATTTCACAGATACCTGCACATATACCGATATTTAAATACCACTAACACTAATAATTTTATTTATTTATTTTGCTCTGCTTAGTGACATGTCGTTAACGCATGGGAAGACAAACTCCCTGATACCGTTGTAATCCCACAAAGACGGAAGTGCGCACAAGAGTATCCTCTTACTTCCTTGGCATACTCTTTGGACCCTTTAATTTGTCGGTTGGTCTTGTGCTCTTTTCTCGCTATAAACAGCCGGCGTTAGTTATGACTGAGTTTTTAGTGTTTTTCTTTCAGTAGGCATTAACCATACATATGTTTAGACTGACTTGACGTATTAAATGTGTTATATAATTAAAAAAGGGAAGTTAGTCTTTCAGGCTTCTTATTGGCTAACGTTACGTTGTGTTAGGTTAGCTAACTTCGCTAGCGTTTGCTAACATCGACGTTGGCTGATGAAGTTAAGTGTCGGTAACTATTTGACATACATTTTTTCCCCATTAAATGTGTTTGGTAAAGTGTTTACCTTATAGCTATCTTAGTGTCGTTTGTTGACGCTTTATCTTAACTCCGCGTATTTGATATGTAAGCTAAACGCTAACGGTAGCAGCTAGCACTCAGCTCTTCTGGATGAGTTTTGCTTGATTCACCTCATATAGCAAGCTTACATCACCTGCTGCCAAAATGATGGACTTTGATAATATATTGAACATCGCTTCGCAAAACCAGGGCCTCAGCACTGTACAGGTAAGTACAAGACGGATACTTTCCCTGTATTGACTTAAGATTAACAGTAAAATGAGCATTTGTGGGTCGCCTAGAGAGCACGCAAATGCCAGCTCATCTGTCAGTGAGGATCTGATAATGTCGGTGAATGCCAAGTTCCACCCTCCTGACCCTGTATGCAACACAATGTATGGGTAAATAACACGTTTTAGATCACCAATCAGTGGTGCTTATTAGTTTGACCTTCCTATACAGTATATTACAGTATATATCCTATGTATAAGATATCCTATATATCTTTATATACATGTGTGTGTGTATACACACACACACACACACACACACATATATATAGTATATATACATACATACAAACATACATATATATATATAGATAGATAGATAGATAGATAGATAGATAGATAGATAGATAGATAGATATGAATAATATATAATTTTTAACCAATACATTTGAGTACTGTAAGAAATAAAGAGAGCTGTATTATTGCTCCATATGCAGCAAGGAATGTTAATATGTTATTTGTACGTTTCCTAGCAAAAGAGATACAGTTTACAAGCTGGACCACCCAAAAAGGACCCAAAGTCAAAAGGAGTAAATCCAGCTGCTGTTCAGGCTCTTTTGAAGAAGCAACACATTGAAAGCAAAAAGAAAGGTAACAATGACAAAATTAAAGAATTCTTTTTTTTTTTAATCTGGGCCCTATATTCCCATGTTTTTTGTGGCTAGAGGACTATAGTTTTTGAAACTGGTCCTGTCCATGAAGTGTGTGATAATGATAGTGATAATAATCACTGTTTGGCAGCTTTTAAAAGGGAGAGAGCTGCTGTTCCTGGTTTAACAAAAAGGATCTTACTTTTTATCAGAAAGGTTTGTCTCTGTAAGGACCTTTTCCATAATGTTGCCAGCACTTAAAATAACTGTTTGAGCTTGTGACTGGCAAAAACAACCACTTTTAGTAGATGTATTTTAACAGTGCACAATTGCTTTGAAGTTCTGGCTGGTTTTGCTGCTAAGGCTGAAACAGTCTCACTCAACAGTGAACTAGTTTCAAGCATTCTTGTCCCAAAATACACTGAGACAAGAAGAAAAAAATTCCTGGCAGGTTAAATACTAATAATAATGCAATAATAATCTAAGTTATTCTCTATTTTTTTTCAGATTGTGGGAATTTGTATTCATTAACATACTGTACAAAAAACATTTTTTCTTATTTATTTATTTATTTCAGAAAGTCAATTAAAGAAACAAAAGGATGAACTACTAGCAAAGAGAATTGAGCTGAAGTCAGACCGTAAAGCACGAGCCATGGCTTCCAGAACAAAGGACAATTTCAGAGGCTACAATGGAATTCCAGTAGTAGATACTCCTAAGAAGAGGAGATCAAAACAAGAAATGCAGGATGAAAGGTCTATGGATGATGAAAGGTTTAAGAATAGCTCAATTGACCCAGAGGATGATGAGGATAATTATGAGTATGAACAGACAGATTCAGAGCCAGATGAGGAACCAGAGCCGCTAAGACCAGGGAAAACCACAGGTCTCAGTGGAGCTAGTAGTAGTAGTGGCAAGCTCTCCTCTAAAAAACCCAGTGGGCAACCCAAACCTGCGCCACCTCCCATGAACTTTGCAGACTTACTCAAATTGGCAGAGAAGAAGCAGTTTGAGCCAGTTGTGCTCAAATCTAAGGCAGTAAAAAAGGATGACAGGCTCCGCACAGCTGACGAGATAAAGGAACTGGAGATGGAGCGGAGGGCTAAGAGGCAGGACAAAGACCAAGACTCAAGGTCAGAGAGAGAAAGAGACAGCAAGTCCCTATCCAGTTCTAGTTCAATAAGAAAAGGCACTTTGGAGAGGGAGCAGAAGAACGGCAAACCAGAAAAGAACTCCTTAGAGAAGCCAGGTCTTGCCAGTGGGTCAGGAAAGAAGGTGAACCAAATACAGGTTAGTGATAAAGGTCGCTCCTCTTCCAAGTCCAGTGTTAGTGACAGAGAGAGAGAGAGAACCAAGATTTCTCACAGTGAAAGAGGGAGATCCAAGACAAGTTTGCCTAGTTCATCTGGTGTTATAAACAATAAAGTTCCTTCAAAAGCCACATCTTCTCAGGTTTCAGCCAAACAACTGGGCCCTAAGCCCTCATCTAGCCACAAATCTGGCACCTCAAGTGACCTTAGCTTCAGAAAAGAAAGCTCATCAGTACTTCAAGGAAAGGCCTCAAGTATTCCTGGGAGCAAGCCTCCTGGTACAGTTATAGCAGGCCAAAAATCTCAACACGGAAACTCCCAACAGGCCAGGCCTAGCCAGGGTAGCTCATCGAAGCAAGGGCTTCCAGTTGGAGGCCAGAAGTCTGGGAAAGGAGAACCACTAAGACCTGGAATGAATTCTGTGGTAAAACCAAGCGGTGATTCAGTGATGAGACCTTCACCGGGTGGTCCTCTCAAAGCAAAGAGCCAACCTCAGGCAAGACATGGAGGCACAATCCAGACAAAAGCTGGAACAGGTGCCAAGCCTGTTGGGAGGGGCATACAGGGTCACCCTGGAGATAGTGGATCCCGACCTCCAGGGTTTGGACCTGGTAGACCTGGTAGTGGTGGACCAGTATCTGGACGAACCACTGAGAGCATTGCATCAGGGCCCGGAAAACCTAAGTGCACTGTGGTGTCAGAAACAATCTCATCCAAGAATTTTGGTGGACAAAGACAAGGAGTCCCTCCCAGGCCAGGCATGCCACAGAGACCCGGGATGGCACCCAGACCAGGAATGCCAGCCAGACCAGGAATGCCAGCCAGACCAGGAATGCCTCCAAGACAGGGAATGCCACCAAGACCTATGATGAATAGACCCCCAGGTAAGACCAAGAGAGATGATGAGTGGTATGGTATTACCAAAAAAATGGATTTGTAAATTACTGACTACACATGGTCATATGAGTTGTAGAATGCTCATTTTAACAGCCTATTTCAAACTAAGTTCCAAATTTAAAACAGACAAAGCTGCTAACAAAGTTAAAACAGACATTAACTTATATTGTTGAAAATAAATCAACCCCATTACTTCAATTAATGGGGAGAAAACAGATTGATAAATAGCAATATTAGAGAGTAGTAAGGATAAAAGTGAAGTACAGCCAGAGTAGTGCAGTGGGTGATGTACAATCTGAAACCAGTTTGATAAAAGTAAGCCTGTCTCTACTTTCATATTTGGTTCATTCATTTCATTCATACCAGGACAACTTAAAAATGAGAATGTAAGTTAAGTGTCCTAGCACATTATAAGTCACAGCTGGCTGAGAATTGAAACAGCCACTGTTGTTTTTAGGGAAATCACTTCATACAATGAGTTATAATATGGTCTTCATTGTATTTCCTGCATGCTCTCATAGACCCATCCTCTGTGGTTACTCAACAGGGCGGCAAAGTATTCTTAAAGTTCCCATTTTTTCATGTAAAATTAAATAATTTTAATTCAATGACTTTATCAGTATTGTGTGATTAAAGTGTTATTTTTACACAAAACAAGATTGATGTAAATGACCTTGCAAATGGCATTTCCACATGGGTACCAAGTAAATGACTTCATATTATTGATTTGAATGAACAAAATGTGTATGAGCTAGAAAGACATGAAACATTTTATGGCTTATGAAACATATTAGCAGCTCATTATGAGCAACACCCTAAAACAATACAGCAATGCATGTTTTAAAATGATATGATAAAAATCTGCTGACATTTTGAAAACGGGCTTAAACAACAAAGTCAGTACTACAGGGCAAATGGTCTGCTTGCCGAACCTGAATGAAATGTGTCAGCAACACTCTGCAGCCTTTGTCGTTATTCCAGGGTCAGAGAGCAGTGATTCTTTCTCCCACAGATAAACTAAACAAACATTTTAAGTGTCATTTAGCTTTTACCATGACACTGAAGTTTGTAAATCAGTAATTTTTTAATTAATTGCTTGCTAGATTTAACATTCCCCAATTTTCAAAGCAAGAATCAATGTCCTTTCTATACAGCATGTTTATTTTATGTTTATGTGCAGCAAAGGGACAAGAGTCAATATGCATATTGATACATGAATTTCCATATTTATTATCAAGGCCCAATGCTTCCACCCATCACCTCAGCATACAAGAGGAAATATGAGGATGAAGAAGATGAGTATGACTCAGAAATGGACGATTTTATTGATGATGGAGGTGATGAGCAGGAGGAAGTTTCACGGCACATCAAGGAAATCTTTGGTTATGATAGATCCAGGTTAGCATCATCCCTTATAATCTTGTTAAAAGTCATTTGACTGTATTGTAAGCCAATTTCTATATGACTGAAAAACTGACTTGCTTTGAAACTGTTCAGATACCGAGATGAAAGTGACTATGCACTTAAATTCATGGAGAGCAGCTGGAAAGAAATGCAGAAAGAGGAGGCCAGGAGGTAAGAGAAAAAGAAGTCACAGTAATTAACTCTATGTAATACATTTTTTGTCACATAAAATGTAGTGTTTTCTCCCCTAAAACATTATCAACATTATCTAACGTCATTTCTCTGTACTTTCTGTGCCTTACTACTTTAGCCTGAAAATGGCAGTAGAGGAGGATCTGGAGGAGGAGAGGAAAGAACAAGAGGAGCTGAAAAGGAATGCCAAAAGGAAAAAAAAGAACTGAAGCGTCTTTGCTGTTGAGATAAATAAAAAACACTGTCTCCTAAATGAAGGGACAGACAACACATGAAGCCCAGTGACTGTGCTGAAATTCGCCTCTTTTGCTTTGTTTCTGCTTCTCTCCCTGTGTTCGGACAAAACTGAGCAGAGAGACATAAGGCTAAAAGGAAAAGTGATGAGTTTAAGTCAGAGACCAATTATGCACAAATAATTCAGGCATTAGGCCATCAGGGTGTGGCAAAAAGTTCTCATGTTATCCCTGTTACATTATTTATTTCCCCCACTGAGTGCAGGGTTTACACTGTCAACTGTGGCAATATCTCAAAGGAACTAAGTTGCAAAGAGAACTATAGATATATTAAAGAGTGTGGTTTCTTTTTTTAATGACTAACAGTGACATACAGTCGCAAGTGCTGATAACATGCTATTTTTGAGCAGAAGTTGTTGCATATTTTTACAGACAAACTTTGGTTGTAAAGTCATATTGAATATGCAGAAAAACAATACAACCTGATGCGTTGTGTGTTTGTCTTTAAACTGATTTGAGAGAAATGATTGCATAAAGGATTTTTTTAATTGTCCAGTTTCATGTCTTATTTCTTAGAGCATGGTAAATATACTTTTATACTTTTACGTTCTACCAAAAAATGTCACTTGTAGGAGGTGGCAGGACTTGTGTTTTATCACAGAAAGCGAATAATATCTTATTTTAGTGAAATGACTTAGTTTTTGACGATGATACCTAACATAGACTGAGAGGAGAAGGAGAAATTGCGAAATTTTGTCAGAAATTGAGATGACGAATTTGAGCGGGCCTTTTCTTCCCTCTAAGCTTGCCGTACCTGCCGCACCAAGTGGGAGGGATCTCTCACTTCGCTTAGCTACTCCTGAAAGTTTGCGGAAGTTTGTTTTTACAGCTTAAGTCTGAGTCTACCATTGAGAGAGTAAATTCAAACAGACGGCCTTTTTGTCATTGCATTTTAAAAGATGGACCTCCGTTCAGAGAAAGTACAACGGATACTCTCCAAGGTTAGTTATTCACAAGATGACAGTCTTTGAAAACTGTGTAAATTAAAAATTGTTTTGGTATCGACGCCTGCCGGCTAAAGCTTCACCAACAGGTTGAACCAGCTCACTTACTTGTACTGTCGTGAAAAAACGCACAGGAGACATGGTACTATGTGTTGAAAAACGCAATTATGCATTTCTACCAGCAAATCCAGTAATGGGAAGCCTCTCTATGATTAACGTTACAAAATCACTGCTTATCTCAGTGCTTCATAAAAGTCGCTGACATAATTGCCCAAAGAGCTAAAAAGAGTTCCAGTGATTCTGGTAACAGCATGATAATAAAATCCTGAATGGTCTTTTTGTAGCGTAGTAACACTGACCTGACTAGTGGATCTTAATTTAGATGATTAAGCGAAATTCAAAACCAATGCTTTTACTGCTAAAAAAAAAATAACAAAAGAGGTCTAAACAAGAATTCAACTTGTATTCAAACCTGAATGTCCTGTCACTAAGTGTAAGTGTCACGCATGTAAGCACACATACACATCCATTTACTGAAATTACATAAGCAGCCACAGGTGAGTTTGTCTCTTTGTTCTTGGATGTTAGTACAAATTCCACGATGTTGCTGTTGAGGAGCTGCAGAAAATCCATCGCAAATTCCCTGAGATTAAACCATCTGCAGACACATACAGTGAGTTTTCCTCAGACAACACACTTCCAACTGTCATTTATAACCTTATTGGTTTCTTGTTGAGAGTTGACTGGTCCTCTTGTCATTTTTAGCATTCACTGATAGCTCCCAAAAGGATCTCCTGAAATTAATTGGGAACCTCCCTGTTCAATATGAAGGTAGGTCTTACATGTGGCATCAGAGACCATCTAAAGACTTGCTCTGATAGAAAGGGACTATTATGTACTACTTACACCATCTCTTTCTCAAGGGCGCTCCTACAACTTCCCCATTCAGCTGTGGCTGTTGGATTCATTCCCCTTCACTCCCCCCATATGCCTCCTGAGACCAACCGCCAACATGGTCATCAGAGAGGGAAAGCATGTCGATGCTCAAGGCCGGATCTACTTGCCAGGGCTTCACAACTGGGATTATGTAAGGTTTATGCTTTCTGGGTGAAATTAAAATTGCACAGAAGAGGTTCTGAGATGTTTTACTCAGTTTTTTTTTTTTTGGTCTGTACAGCCCAAATCATCTGTGGTAGGCCTTCTAAATGAGATGACTGCCAAGTTTGGGGAGGATCCTCCACTGTCTTCAAAGACCACAAGAGATAATAAAGACCCCCATGACCTTCTGGCTTTTGTCTCCAAACTCCAGATCAATGATGGTGCTTCACTTGATAACAGCGTCACTGCTGATCAGTTATCTTATTTATTTATTTATTTTTTGAAGCTTATCTCATGTCTGTTTCAGGTGCAATCAGACATCACGATCATCCAGTCAACAAAGTTTCTGTTATCGGAGGAGGAGATTTAGGAATGGCGTCAGTGATGAGCATTTTATCCAAAGTAATCATCTCTCATTTTATTATATACCAGTGATGGTAGTTGCATGTTTTACATGTGTAAACGTCATTTTCTAATTATTTTTTCTTTTGTTTTAAATTCATCCAGTGCAAAGTGGATAAACTTGTTTTCATTGACGTTGCTGAGAGTTCCACAAAGGGCGGGAGTACAGACCTAGAGATTTTTAGTCCACCCAAGGTTGAGGTATCCAGAGGTACGTCACTTTCTGCACTGTCACGCAGTAAAACATAGAAGTGTCTCTCGGCTGAGTCATCGCAATTGTCAGACTGTTTCAAAGGTGACCGACTGGCATTACCCTTAGAGAGCCTGTCCTGATGACTCACCTCTAAAGCAGCAATCACTGACTGAATCCAAAACATCTGTTGCTCTGGAGCTGAGGCTGAACTTTACAGAAACACAACAGGAAACAGTGTATTTATCAGTCAGAGTTAACACAGAAACAACATTTTAAGCTTTGGCTTTTTTTCTCAATGTTTGCTGTTAGATGTGCAGATTTTAACTACTGATGACTCCTCTTTGTCAGACATTTCAGCCTCTGCGGGCTCCAGGGTCATTGTGGTGACTGCAAATGCATGGAGCAGTGAGCAGTCGTATGTAAGTGTGGTTCAGACTAATGTGGACTTATACAGAGGAATCATCCCAAATCTGGCACGTCTCAGCCCCAATGCAGTAATGCTCATTGCCTCACAACCAGGTTGGTGTTGAAAAAAAAGAGACGATCCCTGTAAGGAATTGACTGCTGTGCTTATTACCTTTTTTATATACTGTCAACTCTGTTCTCTATCTTGTCCAATTCCAGTGGACATCATGACCCATGTTGCCTGGAGGCAGAGTGGGCTGCCACCGACACGGGTAATTGGAGCCGGGTGTAACTTGGACTCTGAGCGACTTAGTCGTATTCTGGATATAAACCTTAACACTCACAAACCAGCCTGGGTCATAGGAGAGCTTTCAGAAAACAGAGGTGAACTAAAAAGAATAAATAAGATGTTTTTATGAAGCCCTTGTGTTCTATAAGGTACCAAGTTAAATATCTGAGCTAACATTCCCAAAGACTAATCCTAAACACTTTTCCTTTTTTCAATCCCACCTTACTTATTTTTTGTCATTTTTTGATCATCTGACTTTTCTTTGTTCTTCTGTTTTGTTTACAATTGTATTGGTTTTCCTTAGTTTCCTTGTGTTTGTAAATGACGCTCATTATTGAGCTTGTCATTGTGTTTTTGTCGTGCAGTTCCTGTGATGAGCAGCACTGGGCTGAGCTCCAGTGTGCAGTCAGAGATTGCATCAGGATCTGGCTCAACCAAACCATTGTTAGACAGGTACTGGTATTAATTAGTATGAATGATGACTTTGTATTTGAATCAACTGGGTCAGAACAGAGGTGCTGGTGAAGGATATTTAGAAATTTAGAGATTAGAAAAACAGCACAGGCACCTCTCCTTGATCATGCTTCTCCAGTACATGATGTCCCTTGCATTAAAATTCAAAGTGTGACAGCTTGACTTTAGTCTGATGCACTGTTTTCTGTGCTTGTAGAGCGTTTGAGATCATGAAGAATCGAGGCCAGCGTTCGTGGTCTGTGGGTCTGTCTATTGCTGACATAACAGACAGTGTTCTGATGGATAAGAAGAAGACCCACTCTGTTTCTACACTGGCTCAGGTAAAACCACAGAGTGTCCCATTATAAAGTGATGGAATTGTTTTCACTGTCAATCTATTGATCATTAAAATGTGTTATTTTTTTGGGTTGTACTTTATTTCTTTAAGTACAAGGCATCAGTGCTTGACACTGAGATCTAGTTGTGCTTGTCTCGTCATTAAAAGTACTTCGTCCTGACATGAATTTTAAGAGCTTTTGTCTAAGGCTGTTAAAGAAATGTCACAGGCCAGGGAGATTAAAGTAAGGTGTACTGTTATGGTATCTCATGATGTGTAGTTTGTGCCTTTTGCTTGAATGATGAGCTACACATGTGTTCGGGTATCATTTAAAGCCATTTTAATTTATTTTAGAAGTTGTTACAAATTTATCTGTGTTCTGTTTGCGTTAGGGTTGGGGGGGCATAGGTCAAGAGGTGTTCCTCAGCCTGCCGTGCATCATGGGATCAAATGGTTCCACACGCTTGGCTGGAGTGTCACTCGGACAGGAGGAAGACTCCAAACTGAGGGACAGTCTCACCTCCCTGTCTAACCTCATAACTCAGCTCAGGATATGAAGGATGCCATTGTATTCCCAGTTTTGGCTTTACTGACCAAAGAGGCAGCTGCTTACTGCAGTTTTCCAGCCAATACACCCTCAGCAGATGGACTGTGTTTGTGCTGGATGGACAGAATTGTTGTCCTAAATATGCAGAATTTACTCATAAGATTTGTTTCTGTATTTGGCGTTGGATACTGTGTATTAAATGTGGCTAAAAATCATCAAAAATATTAATTTAAAGATTACATTTTTCAATTTAAATGTACCAGAACTGGTAAGATATTCTCTTTCACTCATACATAATTTAAACTTTGGAATGTTACATGAATGCACTGTTATATTTTTGAAAGCCAAGTTCTATGCAAAAGCAACTAGAAGGTATTAATGCTTTTATTTTGAAGGAACAACCTCTTTGTCATTAACAATTCAATTTGAATTTGACTTTGACCTTTTTTACCAAAGATGTGATCATGTAATCATTTCTTGTCCTTACCCAGCATTTAATTCCTTTGGAGAAAATCAGGATGATAACAGATCAAGTATGAGGCATGTATAACATATAGAACAGGGTGCTGGTGTTGAGTCAAAACATGAATGATTGAGTACAGTTTGTATTTTCAATGGCCTTATTTGCACTCTGGGTGCCTTTTCTGTATGTGATGACACTATGAAAAAGCTTTTAAAATTCCCCTACATTGTAATTGTCTTTCCTCTTACTCATGTTTACTTTGTGTGACCTATTTTGCACAGTGTGAAGCTAAAAAATGTACAGTAAGACTACATGATTTTGTGGGTTTGCAATAAATATCTCAAACCAGATGTGCACTGTCTCTGTGGGAAAAAGAAGACAACAAAACAACTGAGATTTATCTCTTTATAAAACTCAAATAAGTAGTTGCACAAATGTACACAAGCTTTGGTCTTTGCCCCAGCATACCAATGTCAACCAGATCCATAGAAGGAGCGGTGATGTTAAAGTGGTGGTCAGGTCACATGACCAAAGATACTCCAGCATACCAAACAGAGTTGTGTGCAGGCCAAGATACAAGTTTCTTGGGTTAGGATCCCAGCAGTAAGACCAAAGTTCATGAACAAATGGCAAAACATATATTAACATCACTCCTTAAAGTAAAAATTTATAGCAGTAACCTGAAACTCCATTAGGAAACAGCTGAATACTTGAGAGATTTGCAAAACCTCTTGGTAATGACAAGGTCAATGCAAAATAAGAAACAAAACAGATTTTTAGGCATGGTATATAACACGATATATAATGTAATATATAACTGAATTAAACAACAGTATAAACATGTTTGACATTTAGGTCCTTGTACAGTATATAATGGCTCATCTTCCATTTTTTTAACACCCTATCAATGTCAATGGCTCCTAAACATGGCTGTGCATGTGAATGAATTTAGTTTTGATTCATTCTCTTCCCACACAAGTCTGTCACAGTGTAATACAAGGTCTGTCCTTGTGATTTGAAGTCTAGCTTGCAGAAATGATTATGTGCACATTCATTGACAGGAATCATAGTTAGAATTTCTGAGTCATGGTAAGAATTAGTCTTCCAAAAAGAACTCATTCGAGTTACTGTCAATCTGTAAAATTTCTGACCACCAGATGGAGCTACTCTTCAAAGATATTGTGCTTCTATATTTTTTTACTGTAATTCTTGCTTTGCTGACAATTATAATTTCATAAAATCCTTCCATTAAGCCTTCCTCCTCAATTAGCCTTGCTACATGCATGCATGTATATAGTTATATACACATGAAACAATATACTATTGCCATGAAGTGAAGTGTCAGACAAACAAGATGCAACACTGAAACTATTCCTTTGAATTTGACAGCATCCAAACATATCAATTTAAATTAAAAAAAGCAGCAAAATACCTACAGAGTACCCACTGCTACCTGCCTGAACAAGAAAAGGATCTGGCCGGGCCTCATATGAATGAAACTAGCTTCAGTATTTACAGCAGTGACATATTGCACCATGTCTTCCTTGTTGGTGGTGTTCAAAACTTAAGCGCTTCTATTAAAATGTTTGTATGCAAACTGCTTTGGTGCAACCTGGTTTAGTGGTCCTCTGTTATCAAGTATTGACCTAAAGTTACAGTTCACAGACTGTTTTATAATAACAATTAGTCATTACAGATTGACATACTATTAGGATGTGTGAGCCTGCACACAGTTTACTATAAAAGTAGTATGAATGTATATGTATAGGCTTAGGGTGCTTTAGCATGGATGATCTTACTCTGCAGCCTCAGAAGCCCTTGTGTTAGAGTTGCTACCCTCAGTGCATGGTGATCAAGATAAGACACTTTGTTGGAACAAACTGGAGATTAAGTTAACACATAGCTGGTAATAGATAACTGTATTTCTGTGTAAATTTACCATCCATGGAACTGAAAACCAAATCCGGTCCAACACACCAACATGAGTAGGTGAGCTGATACAGTTACTTTATGTGCAGCGGACAGTCACTCAGACAGCAGTTTTAAATACAAATTTTACAATTAAAAAAGTTAACTGCCCATACAAAAAAGGTGCCAGTATCACAGAAGTCTGTACATATGGATGAAAAAGTCCTTCAGCACACAGACTCACACACACTCAAAAACCTATAACATATTGAATAGCTACTGGCCGTTTATCTCTTAAATGGCTTTAAAAACAAATCAAGCATTAACAGAGTTTGAATCAAACTGGCATCATCAGAAACACTTAAATGGTATGCGGAAACTTCAAAATGTAACCGATTTGGGCAGTTGTTGTGAACCAGGAGGCATTCTGCAAAAGTCTGGGCTGGATTGGACCAAGGGCACCCCTATTGCAGACTGTTCTGAGGGCCTGGAGTGGCCTGGGGGAGACCCAGTGTACAACAGTGGTGCTGGGAAAGCAGAATGGTCCCTGGGGCCCCTGGAGAAAGGCTTTGAGTAAGCAGGTGAGGGGGCTCTGTGTGTGTCTGAAGAGTTGGCAGCGCTACATTGGAAGGAGGTGAGTCTGTCAGCAAAACTAGGTGGAGGAGGGGGGATGATGGAGTCCTTCACCCAGCTGTCCTCTCCTTCATATTCTGGCTCCTGAGGCAAACTGGGGAGAGCACACAGCGAGGGAGGAACAGGAGAAGGTGAAGGAGGGATGAACACAGGAGGTGGAGGCAGAGGGTAGAGAGTAGGATCATAGTCTCTGCCAATGGTATGAGGAGGTTCCCTGCGCACAACTGCAACTTCCTCAGGTGTTGAGCCTAGCAGTCTCTCAAGGTAGCGGTCGTCTTCATCAGCCTCAGAGAGGTTGTCATACTGGGAGGTGTTGGAGGGCCGTCGGTCTCCTGCATTCACAGGAACGTAGAGAGAGACTGGGAACTTAGTTGGCTTTGGAGGAAGTCTGGGAGAGTCGGAGGAGGATGTGGCGAAGGCCCGGGGAGGGGACGGTTTGGAGCAAGCAGGTTTTTTCTGTGTGAGGTCAAGAGAAGTAGGTGGTTTTGGGCAAAGTTTTGGAGATGGCTTCATTTGAGTGACCAGTGGTGAGGCTGAGCGGGGGGAAGGATAGTGGTTCCTGGTTTCTGAGCATGTTCCCATGCAGGGGGATTCACTATTTAGTGCCCTTTGGTCATTGTGCTCAGGGTAAAAGAGAGGTGGAGGTGGCAGATCTGGAAGGTCCATGATCTCCTCCTCATTCTGCAGGGTAAGAGCATCCAAAACAGGGGGCTCATAGGGTGGAGGCCAATCCATAGTTTCTTCTTGTGCCTCTGGGCATCCAGGTGGGCTCTCCTGTTTATCCAAATCTTTGTTCTGGTTAAATTCTGGTTTCTGCGTCTCCTTCATATCTTTGTCTGACCCGACCCCAGTATGGAGTTTGTCTGCTTTAGGAGGTAATGGAGGTGCCCTACAAGGCTTTAAAGGAGAGGGTGATCCTTGTATGTGGACTACAACCGGATCAGGTGAAGGCAAAGGAGGTGTTCTTGAATCCTGGGGCTCTGCAGGAGCAGGGTTCTGTTGTAGGGTGATGCCATCTGTTTGCTGGGTCTCTTTATCAGCTTGACTGGTGGGCTGAAGATTTATTTTGACTGCCAGAGGGGAGTCAGGCTGCAGAGGCAAGAGGAGAACAGGCCTCTCTTGACCTAGGGGTTTCTTTGGAAGCTCTTCTGATTTGGCTGAAAAAGGAAAGAAGGTGGAGGATATAAAATTCACTAATGAAGGAAAAACAAATGTTTTGGGATGCACTGAACAAAAAAGTGAATGTAGCTTAGTAGAATACAGAACACGACTGCACCTGGAGGAGGCTGGTCTAGCTTTTTACTACGAAGCTCAGACATTGCAACTTGTAACTGTTCAACCACCACATCATCAGGAAGGAAGAAGGAAACAGCCAGCTGCTCCTGAAGAAACTCCCTTAGGTCTTCCAACTGAAGCTTCTGCAGGCGCTCTGATTGAATGCACATAATACAGACACAAAGCTAAGGCAAGTTAACTCATACAACGATGAATGCAAGTTCATGTGGTAACATGTCAGCTAACATCTGTGTTATGGTAAACCATAAATATTGTTCAAGGCAGTACACGGATGCAAACTTAACTTTGAGAGGCCCATCAAATGAGCTGTTTGACAAGAATTCAACCTATGAGCTGAAGCACTGCTTGTGCAAGTGGCCAATGAAAAGTCAGCTTTCAATTCTTCTCCACAGCAACCGGCCACTTGCATTATGTAAGCCATCCAGTTAGGAGGCAGCTGAGTGAGAGGCAGCGAGCGATGTAATCCACCCAGTAACACTCACTAGTATAGCAACAGCGGCCTTCACTAGATCTGGACATGTAGCTGCTTTGACTCATTTATCCTGACATGACACAGAAGACAGCGTGATCGGCCCCATACTCACTCTTGTGTAACTTGAAGGTTGTATAAGCCATGGCATTTAGCATCTTCTCTCCCTCCAAAATGTAGATGTCCCATAAACGCAGGGTAAGGGTGAATGGGGTCTGTTATGTAAGACACACAGCAGCAGAGTCAGTCTAATTAAAAAATAATAAAAAAAGCTCCCAAGATGCAGTTTTATGTTAAAAAATAAAAGCAAGAGAATGCACTGTAATATAGTGATTAAAATTTAAATGTGGTATACATCTGGGACTGAAAATAAACAGGGAAGTTCTGGAGACAGAGCATGCATGCTGTGCATGTTCCTTAAGAAATCCAAATACTTACTCTGTCAATAAAGCACTGCAGAAACCATTTGGTGGTGTAAATCCCCGTCGTCATCTGCTCCTTGTCCTGTGGAGCAAAGATTTCATGAGAAATAGCCTCAGTGGGAAGTCACTCCTCAAAATCTGTTCTCAATAATAAATCTTAATCTCCAAACATTTCTGACTCTTGGACTTGCAGTAACATTCTGAACACATGGCCTTTTGTTACATAAATTAACCAAATAATGAGAAATGACCTTAATAAATCAGTTGAAGCCATTAATTAGCTCCATTTCTCTTTCTGAAAACATCAGCCGTACAGATGTGCTTTAACTTACCAGGTGTTTCTTCAGCTTTGGCAGCATTTTGGAGAGGATCAGTTCATGGTGGGCCTGGAAACGCTGCAACTTGGGGAATCCCGGGATAAAAAACCCTAACACAGTGGAAAAAAATAAATCAGCAGGATGTAAGTCATGTGCGGGGGAGATATAATGTCAAATGATAAAAATATTTCCCCTCTTAACAAGGACCACATCAAGGGGAATGACACAACATGATAAGATCTGTAAAGCCCTTTTATTAGTTGGAAAAAATAGGTGAATTTGCTTTCAGTAGCATGAAGGCTGCAGTTTTATGCCATAACTAATTCTTTAGTCCATTCCTGTAGGCCAATTTTGTACCAAATTGTAGAAAATGTTCAGAGAGTTGTCAAAACACATCTCGCAAAGTTGAATTTCAATTTAATCCAATTGATGGGTGTACAAGAGGTGAAGTGAAAAAAATCTGTTCACTCTGCTTAAGATGTTTTCCTTGTTAATAAAAGGCCATGTATAATACAAATAGTTTATGCACATTTAGAGATTTGTGTACACATTCACAAAACTGTGTAAGCATCTACAGACAGAAGTTTAAATTTTCCCGACTCACATACATTTGCACATAACATTTCCATCTTTTTGAATAAGAACCACTGAATGACTGAATAAGATGTCTAAATATTAATTAACTAATGCGTATTTTCTAATCTGCCTTCATTTCTTTCTCTGTCTCTCACCATGCATGGCGTGCTTGCTGTTAGTGAGGAGCTGGGACAGAGCCCAGAAGGCATCTTCCTCGTTCAGGTACATGAGCAAGATGGCAGCGATCTGACTCATCCCCTGGCAGTAGCTCACCTCCTGAGGAGACACGGGAGAAGAGACAGGTTTAATTAAACAGAAGGGGCAAATGAGAGGAATTATTTGTTATTTAATAGAGCATGCAATGCACATACAAACACACACATACACACAGGCAAGGGATAGGTATCTGAATGTCTGATGTGGTCTAAGGACAGACAGTGGGTGTGTGTGGGTATACTGCACGAGGAGCTGAAGACACTCTGTACATGCAGCTAGGATTTTATAAACACTTTTACCAAGGCTTTCAAATATTTACTGTTGCCCAACATACATTCACAGCAATGCCAAGTCTTTCACTCGAAATGACGCCAATTTGACTCCACAATGATTTAATGATTTACACTTAACACAGTACCTTTGGCAAGCAAAGATACACAAAACTGACACACACTTGATGTTTGTCCATATTAAGGCTGATTTGTAGAGCAGCTAGAAACAGACACTCCAAAGTATCCTTTCAAGGAAATACAGTAAATATCATTAGGGTTGCACTGAGGTTAAAATACACATTCTCCACATTCTTCCCTACCATCACATAGTCAAAAGGACAAACAGCCCCCCCCCCCATTCTCTCCTACTGACCCAGATTCTGAGCAGTGTGAGAGAGGAGGGGAAAAAGGAAAAAAGGAACAGCACATGCTCATTTCCTCTGGTTCCAACACCTCTGCCATGCAGGAACCGATTACTGAGCACAATCAGAAAAACAAGCTTGGATCATGTTTGTATGTGAGGAGATTTACTGTCCAACACACAAGTCGTGGATGGTAATATTTCTATCCCTATCAGAAAGCAGCACTCTGTGCTTATACAAGAATTAAAATATACTGATCGATCCACAGCATGAGTTTAAATACAGTCTACATATAAATGCATGTATTGTATTTAAGTAAATTAAAGTAGTATTAAAGTAAATTAAGTAAATACCCAGCAGAGGCAAACTTTAATTAAGTACAGAGCAACTTAAACACACTTTAAACAAACTCTGAGTGACTTTTAACTTGTTCTGAAACAATCTCACTTAATACTGATGCTTCAAAATGACCTTCATAAGCAAACAAGACCATCAGCAAGAAGGCTGGGTATTTCTAATAGCAGACAATAATAGACTTGGCTAATGCCTGCTTGGATATTGAAAATGAATAAAGGTGTGCTTAAAATGAATAAAGGTTTCTTATAGCCTAAGGAAATAAGCTGATCTTTAATCTGCTGATACTGCAACAGATGCATTTGTTTTATCAGACGACAGAATCAACAAGCTTAGAGCAAAACATTTTGGCCGTACTACTGAGCTACATCTTGCTGTTATTGTGGCATGTCATTATGAAGACATAATATTCTAAGGGAATTTTGATAATATCGGCTTTAGCTCAACAAATTAGCATCACCAAGCAACTGAATCTATTAGCCAATTAATTATGTGTCACCCACGTGTATGAAGAGTAATATTACTGAAACAAAGTTTACTCATTGTTGACAGTGGCTGCCGGAATCAGCAAAAAAGAAAGAGTTCCTGGTAAATGAGTTTCAGTGAAGAAGTAAACTGCCTGGCTAAAACTGTCATGAGAAACAAGTACTTGAGGTGGACAAAGAGACTCATTTTCACTTTGTACCTTGGCTGTTCACCAACAAATGGTGTCAAAGGGGAACTTGGTTTAACAGTTTGAGTGCTGAGTATGGATGTGGGTTCACTGGTAGCCTGACTGTTACATGTAGCTGTGCTTTCAGTCAGAGCTCATAAATAAAAGATCTCACCCAAGGCTTTAAACAAGGACAAGAGCAGATGGGTTTACAGTGCTCGGCATGCTCCTTGCTATATGGAAAGTAACACACTCAATGGCTGTTGCGCCATCGATGTGCTGCTTTTTTTGTGCAAGTGTACACAATATCTGTCAGCGTTATGTAACACACACATTTACATCCACACACAGAAACTTACTGTATTGTAGACAGAGTATGCTGCTAGTACGTGAAACAGTGCCTGCTGTCTAGAGAGGAAACAGAGAAACCACCAGTTAAACAATGATGTTGTCCCTTAGCAACAATCAAGCAAGCTGAGACAGTGTAGAGAAGTTTATTAAATGAGAATTCCCCAGGCCCTCTTGAGTAATGATTTCTCAACCACTTCATCTCTAAATTAAGTCCATCAGTCAGCACACTGAAACAAAACAGCTGCAAATATTTCTAAATGAGGCTGCACAACTCAGGCTGCATCGTCTAATCCCGGCAGTGTCTGTGTGCTGGTCACTGCTCCTCCACCTGAGCTTTCCAGCTGTGCTCTTCAGTATTAATGAATGCTGTGTGTGAAAGGACTTTAATGAACTATCACTGCTATAACAACAGTCAAAAAAATTTAATCATCTTTATCATCATCTTTCGAATTAATGTTACTGGTGATCAATAGGGTAAAATCTATTTACAAGCTTTCATTACATCATTTCTTCTAGCCTCTATGACCACTGGATTGTTTGCATGGTTGATGACATCCGCAGTCTCAACTATTTCAGACAATGAACAAAAGTAGCTAATGGGGGGGGTATAATGTTGAAAAAAACAACCATCTCATTTCCAGGCCTCTGTAGTAAATACATGTCTTATAGACAGTGACAGAAACAGGAAAGGAACTTTAAATAGTTGTTAGTGTTTCGGTGTGAGCGTGACAGCTGTTGACTTGCAGGGAAGGAGTGGGCAGCCAAGCAGGATGGAGCAGTGTTTGGTCTGTTTGGACTCAGTGGCTTTGAATTGAAGGGGAAGTATGATACAAAGAGCAAGAGGAGAGCACTCAGTTTCACTCTCTCAGAGATGTTAACTGACAAGGATGAACCAATGGTATGATTTTCAAACTCACAGCCGTCCAACAACACTGTTCTGAAGCTTATATTTGATTTTACTTTTAGTATTAGACCGTTGTGTGTTGGCTCAGATGAAAACTTGATGTCAGTGGGTGCACATTTCTGTACGAATGCCATTTCCTGTGGGGCTTGGTGCACTGACAGGAAGGCTAATGAAACACAGAGAGGAGGAAACCACCGGTTTGGTTTTGTGTGTGTGCGTACATGTGTGTATTTGTGTGTGTATTTGATGGCCTGCCTCATGGTTTAAGCCAAGGGTCACACCCTGTAACACTTAGCTATGGGAAACCTAAGCATGTGAGGTGACAGAAAAACAGTAAGAACTTTGGAGACATTAATAAGATACAAAAGGAGTTGAGCTCATTTATTATGAAGCTACTTGAACTGTGTCAGTTATTTTAGAGGCTAGAGGTTAGAGAAGTTTTCATGTGATCCATCAGCAGTGACTTCGCTTATGTAAACATTTACTCAAAGTTTCTAATGTGACTCATTTAAGTGGCAAGGCTATAAAAGTATAAAAGAAAGAAATGAGGAAATTACCACAATGCATTAGCAATACTTGTAGATAAATTTAAAACCGCCCTGTTCCACACAGTTTTCTGCTGAGTAAAGCAAAGAACTCACTTGACTCCAAAGCGGTCCATGAACATGATGTGGTTCCTGAAGGTTCTGTTGACATCCAAGTCTATCTGTTTGATCTCTGTGGAGAAGCTACGAGCCTGCTGCTTCATTTTCTGGAGGGTAGAAAAAGAACAAGTGAGACTGTCAGAACTGACCCTTTCACGATGTCCACATTTTTGAGGAACTGTCATCACTTTTAAAGATTCATACCTCATATTTTCCCTTATTATCTTCTTTGACTTTCTCTATGTCCAAGAGCAAGGCCCAGGCCTGGCCTCTCAGCTGCAGAGGGATGCCTTTATAGACACGCTTCAACAACTGAAACATGTGACAGAGACACATTAAGAGACATGAATAGACTCTCCAAACATTGAGAAGACAGTCTTCACTGCAACAACCAGAGGAAAGAGACAGAGGGTTGCAGTAAGTGCTGCTTCATAAGATATAGTCTTGTTGACTCTCTTACATGACAAAGGCTCATTGCATGCACTTATGAGCTGGTTTTAACTGTCTAGACTGGCAGAGGAGGGATAAAGGAATTAGCTCTGGTTAAAAGGGGATTGAAAAACAGATTATTAACAGAACAGGAAATAATACATTAAAAAAGGGAAGCAAGGGCTAAAATCAAACACCAAGTTGGCGTATGGGAATGTTTAACTACTGAATTACACACCTTTTCACTGTTCTTGTACTTGTCCCAGTTCTTCACCATCTTCAGCCATTTCTCCACTCTCTCTATCTCCTGCTGCTTTTGCTAGGAAGAGGCACACAGACAGACATGTGATCCACTGCATATGTGAAAAAGTGTTGATTTATCACTTAGAGGGTCAAGATCTGGACATGCTAAAAGAAGATACCTTCTCTTCAAGCGCACTGGGTGTTGGCAGCTCTTCTTCACTGAAGCAGATTGAAAGAAATACACAAACTTGTATAATAACTAATAACGTGAAGAGGATAATCTCATGTTTAATACAACTACATAAACATTTTAGATATATTTACACACACGCACATACACCACATATATATACACACTATATATACACACATACAAGATATATATAGAGTCTATATAATATTTAACATTGTCATTATGATAGACTGATGAAAGAGAGGATGTAGAGAAAAAACAGTCAGACATAAAATTCAAATCACTACAATGAAGCTGTCAGAGCTTTAAGTTGGGTAACTTACTGCAGGAAGCCGAAGCGGTCAGTGACCTTATAGATGCTGTAGTCAGCGTCCTCCCATGGGTCAATTTTGACACCCTCCTGCCTGCCCTAAAAATATTGTGTGCAAAACAAGTCATTCAAACTACAATAAACAGACTCAAATGCCATATGACTTTTGTCTTCTCTCTTGTCTTCAAGTGGTTGTCTAATTTCAACCCTGATTTGTGTAGTTCACAGTCACTGTGTCATTAATTGATCCTTCCTAGTGATCCTTCCCATTTTCACTGTCTATTGGCAACAAATCTATTCTGCAGGCACACATTGCAGACACCACTCAGGGCCTCTTAATGCAAGAAAGACCATTGACTCTCTTGGTTTGATGTGTTGTGCACAGCCTGACCACCTCCCTTTTAGGAACAATTTTGTTCCAAAGGATTATCATTTTACATTTTAGGTTGGACCTCCATTAACCAAGGCATACTGTTTGCACTAGATATTTGGCAATGGATAAAATGTGTCACAAAGAAAGGCTAGTCAGTGCAGGGATTTACTAAGGTGTTCAGTTTCTTCTCCTGAACCACTGATTTATCACAAAGTTTCTGAATATTGTCATTGGTAGTTGATAAATAACTTTTTTGCACACACACTTACCTTGTCATATTTAGCAATGATTTCTGCACGTTCTTCTGCTATCAATGTGTCTATGTCCTTCTTCATGTCCAAATCTGGAAGGAAACGACAAAAATGACATTAATGATCATCAGAACATGCATTAACTATATTATTGTGGATGATGTTTAAATTTATAAGATATTGTTGGTTGGTGATTTACTGCCAGTTGTTTGGTGTGGATGTAAAAATGAAGAGGTCATAAAATACCTAAAGCTATTTATTCAACATAAAATTTCTACATTATGAATTGGTGTTAAACTTGAGAAAAGAATAGTTTTCTATTTTCCTGTGCAGAGAGGATAGATTCTGACTGAGTCTATAGATGGTCACATCAGTATTTATTTATTTGACATATGTCACATCTCTCCTATTGTCAGATGGTATTGGCAGGCTACAGACAAGACATCATTCGAGGTGGTTACACCTCAAATGATGTACACCCACAGTCATCTCAGACCATGTCAAGATGAAGAAGACCACACACAGCATGCTTTAGCTTCTTTCCATTACTTATCATCAAATCTAAACAATTGTACTTTCTAGCCTAACTCATATGTCACTTAAAACCAAAAGGGAAAAGTAACATCTGACAACATTAAACAAATTTGAAATATACACTTTAAAGCGAGAATGCTAATACTGTGTACCACACTGAGCTGAAAAGGCCTACGTCACATTTTACTTTTTAAAAATAACTTTGCATTTTGCATGTTAGAGACTATAAGGAGCCAGAGTGTGAAGATACATACCACAACATCATTAGCAACTTCCTGATAGAAACAGCAGACAATAGATCTTGTGCTTTTAGAGTTTACAGGTCCTCAGTGTAAAGTTAGGGCCACAGTATCCTGGGCATTACTCACTTTCTTTTAAAAATAATATCAATAATATATACAAGTTTATTTCATGCGTTACTTAGGAGTGAACTATATACTGTCCACTGTAGGATGTCAACTACACATTATATGAAAGCCGAGAAGTGGTATGCAAATTATCCAAAGAAAAGAAGAATTTTTACATTTCATATCCAAGTTTTATTCAAAAACCATGCAAAAAAATATGAAAGCTAAAGCTTTTATTCTAATGTCAAACATGATTTTATAGCCAATATGTTACATCTGACTGTCACAGGTTGTTTAAAAACTTTTTCTGACCTTCTTTCATATTCCTCTTGATTTTAAGGTTTTTGTTCAGAGCTCAGGTCTGACTTTTCAGCTCCAAAACCAAAAGAGAACTTTGGTCTCTTCCTGGACCTTAATAAAATACAACATCTGAATTTAAACCACACTATTTTGAAATGTATATATTTCATTATTAAAGAACATCACAGCAAAAATCTAATTTGCTGAGTGTAATGATAAGTTTCTTACCATCTTATCAAATATGCACATAAAATTTTGTAAATTCTGTATTGTCAAAAAACTGTCTAGTGAAAGTAACTTTTCTGTGGAGGAGAAAATATTTTGACTTGTCTGCCGAGAGTGCTTCTTTTGGAGATGTCGGGACAGTTTGCTCTTTTTTAAGCTCTTGATTCTGAGTGCTTCCATTTTAAAAACACATTGAGGCATCTCTTCTGCATTTGGAAAGGCTTTGGTGAAGCCAGCATTTAAGAACTCTTATTTGAATTTTTGTTTAGACACCATGCAAACAATCCAGAATGAAGGAATCACAAAAGTCACACTTAACATTACCTCAGCCAAAGAGTGAAAAAACATTCTCAGAATCATGTTCACAAAAAGACTAGAGGAGTAGGCTAATGTTAATAGCATCTGAGCTATACTGAAAGGCATTGCAAAAAAAAAATTGCTCTTCTTCTGTTTTCATTAGGAAAATGAAATCACATATCACAGAATTACTATGTATTCTATTTTGCCAATTGACAACCCAATAAAAATGGGTCTGTGGCCTATTGTGGGTTGCAGCCCTAAGTTTGAGAAACTCTAAAACTCTTAAAAATATCATATAATGTGCGCAGAGGAAGGTATTTAGGAATGCATAAATATTCTAAAACAAATAAATAATTCTCTGGAGTTTCTTTAAACAGATCACTGGATTAATTACAAAAGAGGGAAAAAAGAAAGGAAGCATATACATTTTGAATTTTGTATTATTTCAAGGCTTTTCAAAGGTTAGCTGAAAGCAGACAGTCAAGAGTAGGCCAATGGATCAGATAAGCAATACATGGAGTTCGACACCAAGTGACAGTCATGAGGTTTTATATCTCCAGTGTGTGAGTGCATGTACATGTACATGTACATGTACATGTATGGGGATTTACATGCCTCTGCCTGTGTGCACACAACCATATGGGTGCTGACTCGCAACACTCAAGAGGCATGACAGTGACAGACAGGCCTGAGTCCATGAAGAGAAAACTAAGGCCAGAGATGCCAGTGAAACCACAGTTTCCAGGCTTCTGGGGTCTAACCCTTTCCCTTTCTCTCACATCATAACCCCCACCTGACCCCAGTCTGCCCTTCTAAGTCTACCCCTACCTTCCCTTGGCTGATGTGCTTTGGCAGCAGGCTCAGCTGTTAAGCAGTTGTCAGGGCTGAATAATCTTTCAAGAGAGAACAGCCTCACTACTTGTTTGCCAGGTCAGCATTGCAGCGTGATGCTTGGATATGCCAGCTATGCCTAGCAGGCACCATGGATGGTAAGAGATGAAAGAAACAGATACAAAACCCAGACTAGTCACACCCTTTGAAAGCACTGTAGGCATTAAGGCAACAAGGTTAAGAATCTGCAACTATCTGGTGTTCATTTTAGGAAACAAGTTAGACAACCGAACCTTTGTTGTGCTGCAAACTTAAATGCTGTCATGGGACAGATGCTAAACCTGGTCAGTATCTATTTTTTCTCTCACTCTCTCTTTATACCTGTCTGTATTTCATAAGGGTCTGTTGTATATGATGGTTTTTGTGTAAAAAACAAACAAACAAACAAATAAACAAAAAAAAACACAAGAGAAAGCTCGAGGATTCTATCAAATTGTCAAAAGCTTTAAAGCTTAATTCATGACATAAATAGAAGAATAAGGGGGGTTAGAGGGGAGATGATTTTACAAAATATTCTGACAGACATTCAGAGCTTTGTTTGTAGTTCTCAATAGAAGCTTTGATTGACAAAACATGACATTTGTGCAGCCGAGCTGCTGGTGACAGAAACTGATTGCATGTGTGACACTGTTTAGCCCACAACGCTGACATGTAATTTGCCCTAGTTTTTCTGGCTTACCTTTCAACCCAACACAGGCAATAGAAATAAAAATAGTCAAATGCAATTTTCTTTTTATCTGCCTTTTAACACTATCCCCAAAACTTGTGGTTACTGTCTTTCTCAGTTCAGCTGCATGTTTCTCCAGTGGAGACTGACATACAGTGCATGCTGCACACTGCAACACTTACTCTCAATACAGCATCTCAGGGATTAAATAGAAAGAGCAGGGTCCATATTTTTGATGCCACTTAAAATCATATCTTCAGATTCTTTAAATCCCCTGGTGTACTCAAGGTAGGAAAACAAAAATAAAAGTTAGTCTTTGAACAAACAGGAGAAGGAATATAAATTTAAGTGCTCCCTTTACAGATATCTAAACGGTTTTGATTTGTAGGCTAAGCAACAGCATTTTAACCAAGATCAAAACCAGTGTGATCTAAAAGCAACCTTACTGCAATAAATGCCATACACTGAGGAATACTTTCACTGACACTTGACAGCTTGTGAAGCCAGCTGAGGGCCCCAGGCAATGTATATGTCTGGCATGCCTAGAGGCAACAGGTGTGAAAGCACCTGCTACATGACATGAAGGACCCTTTAACTTTTCCCTACAGACCCTAACATCTTGCGCTGACTAGACCATTTATTCTTAAGAAATGTGACACTTTTCCGACATTACTAACACCTTTCATCTAGAGCTTCTGGAAGACAGAAAGACTAGTTAACAAGGTAGGAATAGCATATTATAATACTAAGTTTGTAACTGGTTTATATATATGTTTGATAAAAAACTTGGTTTCAGTTTAGATAAGATTCCTGTTTTGCATATCCTGACACAAAAAAATTTAATTATTCAATATAATCAAATTTAGTTTAACTGAATTTTCACTAAATGAGAAGTAAGAACTTTATTTTATACAAAAGGGAGAGATAAGGAGATTGTTCATCACAGTAGGCAGGTAAGAAAGTCAAACTGTTAGCATTGTCCTTTTTTTATCTGATTACACTTAGCAGCAGAAAAACATTCAGCATGTACAATCATGTCACACACTCTTTAAAAATAGTGCAATTTACATAATATCCACTCAAACTGTACACTATAATAAAAAGCATGAAAAATGATGAGGAAAATGCAGATTGTCCTTCCAAAATAAAATAAATAAATAAATAAAAGCAGTTGATTCAATGGTTGTGTTTTAGCCTCTGCCTCACTTACAATCAGAACATAATATCAATCAGTTGGTATTGATCCGTTCATGAGGTACTAAGTCCCCTAACCACATAAAGCTGATCTCCAGATCCAAAGCATCCAGTCTTCTCCACCAAAATAACAGCTGAGTCTCTTGTCTAACAGGTGGTCAGTGAAACCAGACCACTGAGCAAATGGCTGTTGCTGTTCTGGTCTTTCCTTTTTACAATTTCCCTTTTCCCGTCTATCTCAGGTCAAACTATTTCAGGTTTTCTGAAGCACCAGCATATTTTTTCCAAACAGCTGAGTAAGCTTTCTGTGAGATAGGGCCATGAATATAGCTCTAACCTTGCATTTTGCACATCATACGATCAGGGGGGAAAGGCATGCCTTATACTTTATCTGTAGGCCACATTTAAAAGGATTTAAAGGTGAAATCAATATTTGTTTGTATGTTATTGCCCTCTCCAGGGACAGAAAGATGGTTAATACTAACATGTGATTGTTAGCGCATTTAATTATTCTTTAATTTATATCATTTAAAATACCATAACCCTTCGGGCCTCATAGTGAAGGCTGGTGACAGAAAATAACAGAAAGTTGATATCAATACAGCAAAACAGTTTTGGTAATTAAATTGTGTATTCAAGTGAAACTGGTCACGGAAGGAAACAGAGTTGTTTTTTCATTCATGCTGCTTGTGGGGGATCGTAGGACTTTTTTTTAATATAACTATCTATCAGGTAAATCGATGTAAAAGGTCTGCTATGCTCAATCTGTAGGTCCCTGCTGCTTACTTCCTGTGTTTTGTCTTCAGACTGCTGATAGTATTGTGTGCGGGTCAGGAAGAAAAGGAAACCAGTGACTGCCACTCCTTCAACAACAGGTTCAGTGGGAACTGCAAAAAGTGTAACAACAAAATCCACCATCCAAGGAAAACCCTTTTACTTACAAAGCTTCAAATTATCCAGACTTGGTGTAGTCAGCAGTAAAGGCATGAGTAATACCACAAGGTGGTCAATTCACATTAACATCACTGGTATTTTGGTTGTGAGTCACCAGCAGAACTGAAGCCATCCTAAAATGGCACTTTGTCAAAACAATTACATCTTGCTGTTGGTTCAAAGAAATTTACTTAGACCAGCTCTTTTCAAGTGGCAAGTAAAAAGGTGGCTAGTTGTGGTGGGACTCAGGGTGTCAAACAGATGGAAGCTGGAAGGAAAGAGTGAGTAAGCAGCAGAGAAGGTCACAGAGTGGGAGAGAGATCACGCAAGCACAGTAAAACATAACACCTCGGGGAGCCAGGAGTGAAGTGCAGAGATACAACAATAGGTATTGACATGTTTTACTAATAAGACTGAACAATAATTCTTAATTTATGGCTTTAAATGTGGGCGGTGTGGGAAGAGACAAAGCTGATGAGAAAGTCGTAGGTGTAGCTGTTCAGACAGCAGGCTAGCATGTTAGATAGCTAAGGATTCTGAATGTAAAGTGAATAATTTTCCCTGGATGGATACATTTTGATAACCTGATTACAGAGTTAAAGACTTCGAGCCAGGGCCAAGATGACATAATTTCCTGTTATTGCACAGAGCTCTAAATCTAGCTTGCCTATATAAGCTCTCAGTACACTGTTACAACTACAGACAGTTTGCATTGCATAGCAAACAACATGGATTAAAACAGGTACACAACAGTCCAAATTTTACCGATTTATATACAAGTCCAAATGCTTAATTGATAACACCGTAATTAATGAGACAAAAATAACCCAAAAGCCCATACATTACCCTTTTGGCTTTTAAATTTAGCTAAGTCTTTTTCTTAAATTTAGATAAATGAAAACTTAGACTCAGATCTACTTTGCACTGCATTACCATATTTAACAGTTGTCTACACAAAAAAATAACTGATAACTCTGAATTTGAATGAGACCCCAAGACTGACATTTATAATACACATTCTGTCGTATTTGCTTACTTTTTACCCAGAGTCACTGAAATGATTAAGTCCTCTTAAACACAAAGAATAATTTCACTTTCCTTGATCCATAATCATCTCTCTTTTGGCTTAAATCAATCCTAATCTGAGTACTGTCAGATTGAAGGCAGAAGATTATATAAGAGCACAGTCAAAATGAAAGCTTCAGATTAGAACAAGTCTGGCAGTAGTTTAGGAGCCTGTAAACACTAAGCGCAATGAGTTACACTGAACTGTTAATTTAGTTTGGTTAAGGGGTGTGTACATAAAGTGTGTGTCTGTATAGTCTCTTTGCATCACTAGGCATGCATCCTGAACTGAAACCTTTTAGAGAAACTACAAAAGGGTGTAGAAAGTTTCAACCAACAGGACAAAGGGCTGAAAGGAGTGGATCTGAGGTCTCTGAGTTGAAGACTTCCTTTCACCATGTTTCATCCTATGAATGCTGCACTGAGACCCAGAGAGACATCAAATTTTTTGTATCAAATATTTCATAGAACATCTTCTTTATGGCTGGTAATCAACCCTGTCGCAAGACTACTGATGGCGTGATGAAGTTGGCAGATGCTTATTTCTCCTTACCACTGAGTGATTAGTAAATACTATGTGGTCAGCCAAAGGACGCTCTGGCTCTGACATCAGACAAGCCCAGGCAATGCACTCATTCAATCTGGTAAACCTTGCAGAGCATACTCCCATACCACGTCTTTCCTATCATACTCCTGTGATATTAATTATCAGAATGCTTGATAGACCATTATCTGCTTAGATAACCTTGTCCTGGGGTCTAAAATTAACAACAGCCAGTCTCCAGTAAACCTCAATCCTGAGGCATCTATAATTCTCAATGTAATTGCAAGGTGTTTTGGTGTCTACACAAGAACTTCAACAGACATTATAACACAAATTACAATTACAACTTTTGTAACTGGAAAGTTTGAACATCTTTTGACAAGGGGGTAATATATGAATAAGTAAAGGTAATCATTTCAGTAATCACTGGAGTCATTGCTATTACAATTTACAGCAATTAACTTCAAAGAATGTCTTGTAATGCACTCTTTGTAATTATCCCTGTCTTTACATTAGCTTAATGCCGCAGGCTCATGGTGATTGTGGAGAACAAGAGTATCATTTTAGTAAAGAAAAGGAAGAAGGCTAACAAGCAACCACATGGCTCTAATTTCCACATGAAGAGCCTGAAGTCCCAGATGGCTTCAGAGCTCCGGTCTTTTAATGGGTGTCAGACACACAGTATGTGCATGACAGTAAGCATGCATGTATCCAAGAGAAGCAGAAAATGGCAAAAAGAGAGAAAAACTGAAACACTCTATGGTTTATGTATTCTCAGCAGCAGCAGCAGCAGCAAGGTAGCTGTTAGAAATTGATATGCAATATTTTTTTTCTTAACAGATTTGTTGTCGCTCAATTGTACGAAAGGGTAGGGAGTTTCAGTGGTTATGTTAAAGTAGCTCCTATTTACGAAATTCAATAGTCCTGTCAGAGACAGCAGTTGGTTCAGTGCTGACAGACTTTTTGTTAATATCCACTCAACACAACACTGGTTTGGTAGTTAAAAACAGAGGAATGTTGTAAAACTCAGCCCCTCAGTGACTAAGGATATTGCTAGGTCACTCAACAGGAAATCAAAGTAAGCTGGCATGTGATGTTCAACAGCTGTATCTTTCATTTAAGGAAGGTATGAAGTCCAGATGGAACTTAAGAGATGCAGTAAAGCTGCTCTAACTGGATAAATTAGAGTAAGGGTGTGCTATATAATGATATCAGATCATAAACAATTAAAGAGGTCTCCACAATCTGCCTTTACAGAGAGACAGTTAGTATTGGCTATAGTACACATTCAAACAGTTGCTGTTTTTTGGCTCACACATGCATCCTAAGTTGTTATCTCAGGCAGAGAGGATGTTCGCTAAAAAGAATGAAACAATAGTTATATTGAAGTGGATTGGATTTCCCAAAATTAACACAATGCAAACATCAGTTTTTTCGGCAAAATTTGCAAAGATAAGGTTGACATGGAAATGGCACTAAAACCTAAAATATACCTGAGATAGTATGCAAGACATGCATCATGATGCATCATGCGTTTATCAGGAGCAACCAAGCAACCAAGGCAAAAACAAACAAGATATTAGAGAAAAGCATTTGCATGTTATATTTTTTGCCATATTTCCCATCCCTAATTGTAGGTTCAAGGCTCCAGGGTAAGACTGAAAGTGATCCACTATGATTGGATAATACATAATAATTAGCATTGGTACATAAAAAATGAAGTATTACTAAGATTTCTCTTGTGTTCTGTAATTACAACTCACTACATATAAAACAATAAACACTTCAGTTCCTTTACCCTCCAGTCATATAGCAGGGATGGAAATGTAAAAATGCTAAAACCCCATGCTAGCAAACATGTGTTTTGCAGGTGTGATGATGCATGGACAATGGCCAATTGTTTACCCTTTCCCGAGTAGTTCCTCTCAGGACTTGTACATAGTTGCTAATCTTGACAAACAATGTGCTAACTCAATCTACTCTTGACTAGTTAAAGGCAACCACTGACACCACAAAACTAATAGGATATCAACTTGAGAACAGCAGGAGGAATGATACCAAATTAGGCCAATGGTAGAAAACTGCTGGAAAGCCTTGATTGCCAGCCACAAAGTCTTCACAACAAAAGATTCCTTGTCTTACTTGCTGTCTGACCCTCTCTTCCCTCTGTCTCACTCTGATTCTTTTGTATGGCTTTCGTGTTTGTGTTTATGCATAGAAAATAGCCGCGACTCGGGGACTGTGTGACCCATGAGCAAAACATCCAGTGCAAAGGGACAGGGGAAAAGCACAAGGCTTAGAATAGTTTGTTGTCCCCAAGGGGTTTTTCTGTCCTCCTCCACTTTATATTACCACTGTCACTCTGGCCTATTTTTTTTTTTTTTTACCAAAACTGAGCACAAAAAAACAAAACAAAAAACACAGATACAATCACTCATCTAACTATTCTTATAATCTCAACCTACCAAACATTTTATCATGTTTTAACAAAGGAAAAAACAAGTTCCGTCTCAAGAAGGGGGGTTTTCTACCACCTCACCCTGCATCTGACACAGCCTGGGAACCATCTCTTGCTCTTGCTGCTGTCTCCCCCGTCACCTAGGGGGAGGGGGGTGTCTAAATATAACAATGACCACATAAAGTTTCAGATGCTGAAGTAGCAGGCCAGCCAGAGAGGCCTTGTTCCCAGGTTGGCAGCACATTTTTGAGGGGTGGTACAAGGAGGACAGGAATGTCAAGGGAACAGTATTCATAAACACAAAACCACAGGACCCTGCTGAGAAAGCCACATTCTCCCAAATGGACTCTCTTCCTGGAATAAAATAGATCCACAGTACTAGCATTGAGGCAAAGAAGGCTCTCATCAAGAATTTAAATAACAAGTGCCACCATGTTATAAGGGCATGATACAATAATAAAAAAAATATAATAATAATAATAATAATAATAATAATAATAATAATAATAATAATAATAATAATAATAATAATAATAATAA
>JAPZDZ010000023.1:8368554-8378954 GCA_029783805.1 Acanthurus tennentii | reverse complement strand
ATCAAGAATTTAAATAACAAGTGCCACCATGTTATAAGGGCATGATACAATAATAAAAAAATAAAATAATAATGATAATAATAATAATAATAATAATAATAATAATAATAATAATAATAATAATAATAATAATAACAGATAAGGTTATGTCATCAGTAAGCATATGACAACATGAAATCTGATAGTCAGCATCTGGTTGGTACCAAAAACTCTGCACCTCACATTCTGTCAAACTACATAATTTATAAAAATGAACACACAGACAGCTTTTATTCCAATGAATAAGGCCCAACCAGGACAAAAATTAGGCTGGTCTCAAGTCCTTATCCAAGGAGGCTTAGTTGAAATTATGCTGTGCTTAATATATATAAAAACCAGTGGTGAGATGTTAATCATACTTCTCATGTTTAAATCATGTTTACATGCCCATTAACAGAGAATTATTACATCTAAGGGAAGCAGCCTTACACTGGACAGAAACTGTAATTCTATCATGATTCATTAACAGAGAGGTTGGGTATTTGGAGCAACACACACACAAAAAACTGATCTGAAGTGGAATCTAAAAAAGAATTAACCAGAGACAATCATAGTGGGGAAATTAGACTTTACACATATGCCAAAAGACAAACAACCATTTGGGATATAATCCCATTGAGCGATCACTCATCTCCCAACTAATGTAGCTATTTTCAACCCTAACCCTGATTTACAATCTATAATCTAAACACAAGTATGATCTCAATTTTGTCAATGACAGAGTGTGGGGCATAGGTTTGGCCAATTAATGGACACATTCCTCTCATGCAGATTTCACACTGGTTTCTGGCAGAGTCTGAATGTACTGGACCAAAACATGATTGTAGACTATGATGACTTTCACTTTGTGTAGCAATTAGGGCTTCAACTAATGACTATTTCCACTATCAACACTATCAATTATGCAATTTCTTTTCAGTCTATATTCAATACAAAGAAAAGATATTTAATCTTTCATTTTTGAGAAATGCTCAAAAAACACCTGGAACATTCCACAGGTTAATTGAAAATGACTGTTTCATGATTCGGTATAAAAGGAGCATCCTGAAAGGCTCAGTCGGTCATAAAAAAGGATGAGGCCAGGTTCACCAATTTGTGAACAACTGCATGGGCAAATAGTCCAACAGTTTTAGAATAAAGTTTCTCAGTGCAAAATTTTGAAGAATTTTGTGATCTCACCATCTATAGTCTTTAATATCCTCAAAAGATTAAGAGAATCAGGAGGAATCTCTGTACATAATGGGCAAGGCTGGCAATCATCACTGAATACCGTGACTTTAAATCCCTCAGGTGACACTGAAATAAAAACCAACATCATTCTGTAATGGATATTGCTACATGGGTTCGGGAACATTTTGGAAAACAAATGTCAGTTAACACAGTCTGTTCCTGCACCTACAGGTGCAAGTTAAGGCTCTAACATACAAAAAGAAAGACATACATCAACAACACTGCCAACTTCTCTGGGGCCAAGCTCATCTGGGCTGGACTGAGGCAAAGCGGAAAAGTGTGCTGTGGTCCTACGAGTCCACATTTCAAATTGTTTTTGGAAATCATGGACATTGTGTCCTCCAGGCTAAAGAGGAAAAGGATCATCCAGATAGTTATCAAAGTTCAAAAGTCAGCATGTGTGATGGTATGGGGTTGTGTTAGTGCCCATGGTACAGGTAACTTGCACATCTGTGAAGGCACCATTAATGCTGAAAGGTACATAAAGGTTTTGGAGCAACATATGCTGCCATCCAGACAATGTCTTTTTTCAGGTTCTTCCATGCTTATGTCAGCAAGACAATGCCAAGCCACATTCTGCATGTGTTACAATAAAATGGCTTCGCAGTAAAAGAGTGCAGCTACTGGACTGACCTGCCTGCAGTCCAAACCTATTTCCCATTGATGTGTGGTGTATTATGAAGCAAAAATACAACAACAGAGACCATGAACTGTTGAGCAACTAAAGTCAAATATTAAGCAAGAATGTGAAAGAATTAAACTCTCAAAACTTCAACAATTAGTGTTTTTTAGGTCCCAAACACTTACTGAGTGTTGTTAAATAAAAGGTGATGCAACAAAGTGGTAAACATGTCCCTGTCTCAACTTTTTTGGAACATGTTGCAGGCATTAAATTCAGAGTGAGTGTACGTTTGCAAAAAGTTTATCAATTTAAACATTAAATACCTTGTCTATGCACTGTATTCAGTTGAATGTAGACCAAAAAGGGATTGCAAACGACTGTATTCTGTTCTTATTTAGATTTTGCGTAGCGTCCCTACTTTTTTAGAATTGGGTTTTGTATCTGAAGTTAACTCCAAGATGTTGTGACCCTTACCAAAATAAACATGGATATGTATATAGTCTATATTTCCAAGATATCTAAAAAAGACAACAGTGAAACTCTGAAAGGCATTTCATAAGTCACACCGCTTGGCTGTAGTCTCTCTGTCCACTTTTTGCATAACAAAAGCCTTCACTATCCGGTGTGTATTGTGACACTGGTGTGTGTGGGCCTTTGGCATCTATCATAAAGCCGCCATTCAGCATGACAAAAAGGCTATTGATCCCTCTTGGCTGAAATAATATTAATGCAACAGAATACAACCAAAGCTGCTGCTTGAAAAGAGTTATGTGAGAGCCATGGATAACTACTGAATTTGGTATGAGACATTGAAATTTTGTGATGATAAAATTATTAAATAAATTTCAATTATTTTTTCTTAAGTTGAGTACTGTTATACAAACTGTACATTAACTTATTATCTGCCATTCTGCTACAGAGTATTCATTCAGGAAAGAAAGATTGTATCATACATGAATGCTTTTTGACTTTTGATGCCTCAAACTGAGATAAGTGGGGATATATGGTAAAAAATAAAGACTCAAATCACAAACTCTTTGAGAACTAAAAAAAGGCTAATGCTTCTGACTAAAGCCCATTCATGGTCATAAAAACAAAATAAGGGCTCACGTTTTGCCTCACACGTGGCTTACATCCTGTTGGCATCAGAGAAGGCAGTCCGATCATTGTTTTAAAGCATATTCAACTGCCTCTAAGCTTTTAACAAATAAAGGTTCAGTTTGCACCAATTCTAATTATATAGCAATTAGAAAATTATAAATGATAAACAATGTTAATAACACTAATTTAAAGCATTAAAAAAGTCCTACATATCTGTCCCTCGCTGAAAATGGGCATCACAGACTAAACGACTTTAAAAATGTACAACATATTGGGACTTGATCTCTTCACACATCTTCTACCATCTGAAGAGTTTCCCGGAAAGAAATCCAAAAAGCTAAACTGTTTGACACACGGTGAACACACAGCAGAGCAGAGAGGACACAATGAACAAGAAAGAAGTGCTGAGGGAAGGGGTGGTGGGCTTTTCACATGCTACTTGTCACAAAAATTGTAGCATCAGTACTGTTACCTTTCTATGTAGGACTTCCTCCTAAAACCACAAGCATTTTGTAACCCAAGGTGTCAAACACACAATAATGGCTGAACATGGCAAGAACACAAAATGCTTTAAGCCAAGTTATACTACTGGCTTGTGGACTTGTGTGAGTATCACTAAGCAAAAAAGTACTTTCAAGTTGACATTCTGTGGACTGTAGACTTGTACTGGCATTATTACATTGTGTTAATCTATTTAACATTTGAATCCACACATGCACAAACGCACATTAGCTAATTTCCAAATCACTTTTGTCTCCTACAATGTCCTTTACATGCTTTTACGCACAATATTCAATGCCAATTAATGACATACTAGTATTAAAATATATATACATATAAAACATATTTACATATCATATTTAAAATAGGAGGAAATGGCAAGAGACATTGAGAACTCTCCATTAGCAGCATGCACATCTGCTATGTTACATTGAAAACAAAAAACACAATGGGTAGGGAGGGCAAAAGACTTTAAAACAAAGACCAACAGACATCTGGCAGAGGATGAGGGCTAAACCCTGCTGGAGATCTTTCGCATAGACTGTCTGTAACCTCCCCCTCCTCCATGTATAAACCAGTGAGACGCCCAGTTAACCTTCCAAAGGGGACCACGCATGGCATGACATTACATACAGAGCAGTAACTGGCCTACTTCTGAACCCCGGAGCATCTGTGTAGTCTGTGTAGTGGTCTGTGTAGGGTGAAATTCTGCTTTTCTTATCAAAAAGAAATGTGTCTTCTTTTAAAACTTAATGCATAGCCTCTTATCTCAACCAAAAGTACAGTTCCGGATTTTCACACTTGTCTCATACCTGCTATGTATACAATGATTTAAATGCGGAACTGCATCTCAGGACTAAACAAATTGAAAATTGACTTCAGGTAACACAAGGGTAAACACAGTGTTTGTCGAAGGGGATAATCAGAAATTTAAGGATAGAGAGGCAGATCCCATCGCAAGCACATTTTTCTCGCCACCCTAGCTGGGGTTATATTTGCCATTTAACTACTGAAACCCAATGCAGACTAATGAAAATCTAAGATTCCCCTACAGAAGCGCTGTTTCAGTGTCCCTGCGTGATAAGGTTTCATAGGTCAAATAAACTCTTCCAGTAAAATGTCAGTTCTCAAAATGAGGACCAGCATACATCTTGATTCACACGCGCCAACGGACGTTACAATTAGTAGGTAACGTTACCCTCTGGCTTCCTTTATTGAGTAGTAGTGATTAGGCAAGTTGTAAAAACACAAAAGGACCAGATTAAGAGATCCAGGCGACATGTTTATTGTCGCCACCCACACACTAGCGTCTCCGATGCTAATAAACGTAACGTTAAAGTGGAGAGTAAACAGCGTAGTGGAGACAAAAACACACAGTAGTGGCAAACCGTCGTCGCTGCTTACCTTTCGGAGTGACTTCCCTTCTTCTGCTGTGCTGAACCTACAAGAAAAAACTAAATCCACTATTCTCATTCTCCCCCTCGATGTACAGCGGAGCCGTAACCCACACACTGTCACTGTTTCGACGACTTCTGTCGACAAGCTTCACTGAAATCAATGCTGGTCAAACAGGCTCACCCCCCAGCACAGCTCCACATGCCGCGAGCTGGCTGCAGCTGTCTGGCAGGCGGCACACCAATGACAGTGGGACGCACGCGCACGAGCAGCGGCGGGAGGCGCGTCGCTCACTGACCGAAAGTTTAAATGTGGGTTCTGTCTTTGATTGACAGTTTCGGATCTAAAACACGGTAAGCTTAACCGTATTTATCGTCTTTTTCTGTAAGACTCATGCTTGAGTTCATACAATAAAGGTGCTCCAAGTCTTTTTTCTTATTTTCTCCCAGACGTTTTAAACTGCGGTTTTGCTCGCTAAAAGAAGGCATCTGGTCAACAAATTTGATTAGCCTAGTTAAATCGTGGTTAGCCTTAATTCAGTAAATGCGATTGCCCTTAAACTGGCCGTTTGTAACTTAAAACATTCATGGTATTTAGAAAATTTATTTAAAAATAAATTTTAAGGTAAGGTATATAGTTGTAAGCACAGGAACCGGACGAATACTCTGAGACACAAAATTGTCATCTTGCGCCCTCTATTGGATAAACACTGGTCATACAGGTGACCCTGGGTTGATGCCGCATGATTTATCCTTTTATGTGTGTGTGTGCGTGTTTCGAGTGTTTTATTCAGTTATCACAACACAACATTACAAAACAACAACGAGCACAAAAGGTAATTACAGCATTTTATAAGTGTACGGATTCTAGATCACATAAAGTAATAAAAAAAGTAATTTAAGATACCCTGTTAATGATGAAAAGGCATAAGCAGAAGCATAATGCTTATATATGCCTATCTTTCATATAAGCCTGCCTCAGATGAAACTACCCACCAAAAATGATAATGAAAATACGAAAGTAAAGGAAAAAAACACTACCTATTTCATAACTCAAAAATAGCCTTATAAGTTATTCTTTTGAAGACCAGAGTGAGTTACACATTCTTAAATGTAAGTCAGCATTGTTGCAAAGTCTAACCCGTTGATCCCTACAATTCTACACAGTAAAACATAAGTGAACACCGAATTATATACAAGGATTTCTGGTTTAATATATTCTTATATTTGTATAGAGTTGCTGGTGATTTTGATGTCTTTCCTTAATGTGTTGTCTCAATGTTAATTTTATTGTCTGTTACCACCCCCAAGGCATTTGGTCTCAAATACTCTTTCAATTTTATCATCACAAATTATTAATTCAATATCCCTACCTTTTTCTTTTCTATTTCCAAATACCATAAATTTTGTTTTCTTTGTATTGAGAGACAATTTATTAACATTAAACCAACATGTTAAAATCTCAAGCTCTCTTTCAATAGCAAACAAAAGTTCCTTTAGGTGCTTCCTGGGGCAAAATAAGTTGGTATCATCCACAAAAATACAATTTTCAATGGATCTGTGACTTTACAAATATCATTAATATAAAGTATAAATAATCTAACATTAGATGTAAATCTGTTTGAATTAAAAAAAAATTCTAATTTACTGGGATTCGCTTTAGCTATCTTAGAGTATTTAAACACTTATTATAAAGATCCCAATCTTTAGCTTTTGTCCCATAGGATACCTTGTTTATTTTATTAGAATAATTCTTAGATTTGTCAAATTATCAACAAACCCTCATGCATGTATATCAATCTTACATAACTCATTGTTCTTATAAGTTTTTTTTATTTGGGTAACCTTATTCCAAATAGGAGACATTTCCCTACAAAAGGTAAATATTAAAACTTTTAAAAAAACATGGTTTATTTACATTTTACAGCACAAGGTATGGATCATCTGGAAAATTTTCCTTCAAGTAGCCTGTTATTTACCTTGAAATACTGAAAATGAGACAGGTTGCAAACAGTCCTTAGTGGTTTAAGTTACCCTAATTGCAGAAATGTACTTTTGCATGAAAGTGAACTTTATGAGTGGCATGGGAATCCAATACGAGTCCCTGAGTGTTTTAAATAAATATTGATATTTGCTAGACTATGACTAGTGGAAGTAATATGAAATATTTGCAGGTCATTATTTTTCCCACTTCTAGTAAATATCATGATAGGACACAACATTGAATTGTCGTGAAAAATACAGCACATTTAAAGATGTTTTGTTAATACTGTGTTATAGAGGGGTTTCTAAGAATTGTAGTGACTCATATGTTTTGTATGTTAATGAAGGATGAAGAATTTTTGTCAGCATGTAAGCAGAGTATTTGTCATAGAGGCAAATGAACAGGAATTGCATTGATAATGTCCACTCTCTGTACTGTAGAACCTGCATAACCTGTGATTATTTGATCTTTTGCAAAGCTAATATATTGTTTCTTTAAGGTTAACAGAGTTGGCAACATATAAACATCAAAGATTTCTCCATGCAGTTTATTTAATGGCATTATAATCTCTGACTGTACTATTACATAGTTGAGTATGTTTCAAATCAATGCACAATATTAAATGAAGTACCTTGATTTTCCAGTATTAAGCTTATGGTTAATTCTGCGTTAACCATAAGAAGACATTCCCTTTAGTTGTTTTATTCCTTAACTTTTTCTATATTTATTTTACACAAAATCACAATTTTATGACAAAAATACAGTACAATGATAAAGGACCTTCTGCATAATGTCGCTTACTGTCTAGGTACGTGATTGAACAATTGGGCCTAATATTCCGTCTATCCTCTGCTACTTAACGTCGCGGGTACACGGAGTACTGGGAACAGGGTGTCTGTGATACCATTTTCAGCATCACGACTTCACATTTGTTGGTGTCCTCAAACAAACCATACTTTAGCATATTAGACCTCAAGGGGGCGCTGTTTAGACTATGATTTTCTCTGTAGATTGCTAAAAGGGGCAGGCTTTGTCTACAGTTCTGTGCTCTCATTCATGCAGTGTGTATAACAGACCCCGTCGACAGTTCAGCCGCGTCACATCATCGTCGGATCAGAAAGCTCTTTTCTCTCAGACTCATAGCAAGGGTTGGTGAGTAACAGTTCTGCTTTTCCAGTGTGTTTCTCAACGTAGTGCCGATTTTACTCGCAGTTTCGGAAGTAGCTTTGCAAATATGGCTGCAGGGGTTTTGGAAAAACAGAAACACCTCGTCAGGCTAAACAAACCTCCACAGAACGATCGCTTATCTCTCCACGCAGTAAACGTTAATGTCAGGTTGTAGCATTTCCTTGTTGGCGTAGAGCTTTGAGCTGTGCCGTGTTTACATGACGTACAGCAGATTTTCTTACCTTCACATTAACAGAACCGCGCGACTTGCGTGCTTTCGTGGCCTTGAGCAGTCAGGAATGAACTTTACAAACAAATCATGACTTAAAAAAGTGGAAACCAAATTTCGAGGTAAACAGTCTCCTCTGCAGCCATACTGTTGGCTTTAAACAGCAGGTGGTGGAAATATGTTCTAAAGTGCCCCTTTGAATGTCTGTTCATAGCAATTAACCTGTTATGACTTAACTGCATTGCAATCCTGTGTTGAGCTATCCTGGTACGCACTCCTGTGTTGTTCATAACCTGAATGTAGGCAAAAGTCCAAATAAAGGTCATTCATTGACAACCACCTCGAAGGTCCACAACAATACATTAACTGCTATATTATTCGTTAATAATACGACAGAGTTCGAGTCTGTACCCGATAGTGGCCCGTGATGTGTGATGGTAGCAAAAAAATTTTTTTACAAAGGTATATGTATGCAGTAATGTCACTGGCAAGTGAAGGTCAATAAAAGCTCATTTGTCTGTGTCTCTATTGTAGGAGCAACATTTAAGTAGAGACAACACATATATTTATTTACAAATTGCTGGAAACTCTGGTAATTTTGATAAATAAAACAGAAGTACGTATATAGTAGAACGTGGATGTGTGGGGGTATGCACTAGTGACCCCATTTCTGACTGACCACGTGGGTTAAGATACATGATATGATACCATCGAAAAAAATCAAGCGACGTATATTGAGCGTATTTGTCGAGAATGACTATGCATAACTGTCAAGTGCACTGTAATGACAACTGAAAGACTTGATGAGGTGGATGATGTGGCATTTACGGTCAGAATCATAATGTAGATATGCAATAGATGGTGTTTGACATAACGTTAATTTAGTGACGTTGAATCAAAACGTACGGATTTTCTGCTTAAATTGCAGAAAAATGACCATTGTCAATTTTGCGATATCCTGAGCAAACATAAGTTTTCGGTGGCTTCATGATAAACACAGTGAAATATTCTTGCCGGCATACGGGGATTTGTGAGTAGGCCTACTATGTTTTCAGTTTTAGCCGGTATCTAAGCGGCGTAGCTCTGCGACCTTTCCCCTAGTTTGTGCAGCACAGGGTGGATCATGTGACGTGGGAAAGTAGTTGGGGGAGGGGACTGACTGCTGAAACCCGGCTCTGTGGATGCTCCTTCCGTAGAGACGACGTGTTCTGCTTTCAGAGCACCTCTGTTGAATGAAATAAAAATTGGACTCTGCAAAGAGAAACGCATTGCTTTTCAAAAAAGTAAGCGGCGGTTTGCAGGCGGAAGCTTTGGTGTCGTCATAAGAAAAGCAAGACACTGAAAGTTCAATTTAGTAGAGCATCACTATGGAATGCAGTGTATATAGTAACATCACTTGGAGATCAATGCAATTGACTGTCAATTCTGTGTAGTTTACTTTTAAGAAAGTTACATTATTTGTATGTAGCATTGTATGCCTGAAATCACTTGAGGGCAAGTAAAGACAGTTACACCCTTACAGTGTCACGATTTCCGTCATCCTGGTAGTTCTCATACCATGATGAAGGCCGAGGCCTTTACACTTCCCTTCAAATTTCATATTACTAGCTAAAGTTGCTTAAAAGTACAAAAATAACATGTAAAGCAAGCACTGACAAAGGTCACTTGCCAAAACACAAATTTAAGACTAGACTACCTTTTGATCAAAGATTATATTCTGGAGCTCTATTTATTGAGAAGATTTTGTATCATGAAGTCTTCTGTTACTGAAACTGAGGGGTGATAGCAGTGAAAAGATTAGGTTATGTCACCTTTATATCATTAGCCACTAAGCTTTTATTTCCCACCTAACTCTCATCAAATAAAAAAAATGGAATTCAGAAACTGTATCATTACTTTATTTGAGAATGTAGTAATGTATGCTCAAGATTTACACATTTAAAATAAAAGAAGACTCAAGTTAGTGTAGCATATTTTGCATAAGAATGACACGCCACACCTGCCCAACAATTTTACAAACCCCTCTCCCCCAAGGTGGATCCACCTAAACTGGTGGAAGAACCAGTTTAGGTGACATATTAACCAAATACAAAAACATGCTAATTATGTTTATTTATGAAGACTGTCTCTTTA
>JAPZDZ010000023.1:8354861-8365165 GCA_029783805.1 Acanthurus tennentii | reverse complement strand
TTTGTCTCTAATATGACAACTGCCCATTCTTGAACTCTTGAACTTTAAACTTGATGTAGATTTAAACATTATACTCAAGAGCTGTGTCATTCGTCTGTAGATGAAGGACACATCTACTTAGCCTTTGGTAAAATAAATTGGAAAGATTTTTATTGACTCAGTACTGTATGTGATAAATACCAATAGACTGGTCAGTTTTCTAATTTGTTTTACAACAACTGTAATATACCAGCAGTGTAAAACAGACTTCATCAAATCAGAAATAAGCATAACAACGTAATCCAGGGTTGTGACATTTTGGTTTGAAGAAATTACATTATATTTCACATGATAGTAAACATACTGATTAACAATGTAATGAACTTTTAATGTATGCTCTTTAAATGTATGTGATTTTGTAGAAGGCTTTTATAGCCAGCATTGTCAAATAGGCAATGAAAAATATTTAGTAGTTCAGTAAGAACTAAAACAACCCTGTAAATAAAACAAATATTTTTTGCTCAGATTTTCTGCACTGAAAAAGGGTCCTGTAACATAAAAAGATGTAACATGTTACAAACCGTAAGCCCCACTGTCGTTGCAGAGCTTCATTGTGTTGCATTATTAGTGTTACATTACAACCAACAAGTTTGCATATATGAAATATTACCTCAGCTAATACTCTGAATTTCTTGCTAATTGATTATACAGTGTTGCTACTCCAATTGATTTGATTAATGAAAGACACTTAACTGCAAATTTTTAGCCAAACACTGAATGTAACCAAGTTTGGAGCAGTTAGGGTTTGCAGCTAAGTTACCATAGGGATCTAGCCAGGGTAAAGGAGGGCTGTCTTCATAAAACTCTGGCTTCTTAAAACTCAACAAACGTGGCCATCGCATTAATCTTGCTTCATAGTACACCACTCTGTGTTTTTCCAGAACCCCCCTTTAGTGGCAGCTTAGGTGAAGTTACACGTAAAGGATTGTAAAGTAGTTGTTTTGATTTTTGCCTCATCCTGACGTCACATTTTCTTTAAACTGTCCACAAAACCTCATTGTCATGTTTGATAACTGTGTTTATCTTGCTTACTGATATTGTGCAAACACTTCAGATTCATCAAAAGCCTTCGATTTCTGTCTTATCTGTCTTAGCAACAGAGCTGGAGATTTTCCCTTAAGTCAAGAATGTTGTTTACAGTTCTGTTGAATGAAATGAAATGTCAAAATAAATTTAAAAAATCACACCACAAGTTCATACTTTGTCTAAGGATAGAGCTCTCAGTGGTGTTACACTGTGTCAGACTTCTAAAGCTAATAAAATAACGTCATCAGCTACATATAGTAATAAAGTTTTATAATTTTACTGTTTACTTTGTGTGTGTGTGGGGGGGGGTGCTTACACACACATGCATGCACATGTGTGTGTAAGCATGCGTGTCTGGGTGTTGTAATCCTCTCAAGATAATTACAGGCATTGTTTGTTCATCAGTCATGATTTTATGACTCTGTTTACTCTAGACTACTTCATTTCTTGTAGCTGATATGTGGCACATTATTATTCTCTATATGTCTTCGTCCACAGTCGATACATGTCCACAGACAGCCAGAAGATAGTTGGAGGAGTTCTGGTAGGCACAGGCTTGTGGGTCACAATAATCATGATTATGAGGAATGTCCTAAAGAGCCTGTTGTCATGGCATGGCTGGATGCATGCACGCCATGGTTCTGTGTCCTGGTCAACTCGTCTGTGGATGGTGAGACTATAAATGGGCTTCTCTGTTAAATTCATACAGGAATGTCCCACTGCAATTCTTTTTCATTGAGTGATGAATGCTATTTTGGCCACCTCACATAGAAAATAACGGTCCCACGTTATGAGAGACAGATGTATGAGATGCAAAAGTTGACATGAATATTTATTTTACTTATAGATACAAAATTCTGGCTAACAAGTGATTAGGCTAACAGGGCTGTCTCTGTAGTGTACAGTGTTAAATGCATTAAGTTGAGATACATCGTTATGCACTGGTGCATTAGTTTCACTTGCTGTTTTCTTTAATACAAAGTAATTGAGGTCTACCATGTCTTGTTGTGGAACATTCTTTTTCTCTTGATATAAACATTTAAAAGTGCCCAAAATACAGTAAAATGGGATATCTCACATTTAGGCTAAATATTAAGATTAAACATTTCCATGTTGAAAAAAAACAAAACATCAAAAGTAAAGTGACTATAATGAGTCAAATGGGAAATTTCTTTTTCCTTTTCTTTTCTTACGAGACACAAATATAATATGTGTATGCCAAGTGCTTGACAAGTGCTACTGTGGCCCTTTTGTTCTAACCCTCTGGCCACTTCGTGTTTTCTATGATTTCCAGGTGTATAAAGTGTAACTTCAGATTCATTTTGCCCTCCCTCACGCCCTTATCTGTTCTGCTTCTCCAGTTATTAGTCAAGATTTTCTCTGGCAGGAAGCCAATGCTCTACAGTTTCCAGAACTCTCTGCCACGGTTACCTTTGCCTGCTGTCAACGACACCTGCAAACGGGTAATTATCCACCTCTCATGTCGTTTCGGAAGACTGCAAAAAAACTTCAAATCCAGCTTTTTGAGTTAGCACTCCAGATACAAAGGCAAGGGTCCCTACAGGAAGGTTGGCTTGCAGCCAGTGTCATGATAAATAAGCATAAACATAAAAAACACATAACACACTAATTAACGGTCCACAAAGAGTATGAAGTAAAATACAGAGTTGTGCAGCAAGAGGTCATTTGGCATCAAGTTGCTCACCAGCTCAATACCAGCACCCTTTATCATGGCTGCTGTGGCATGAGGGAGTAATTATTGTGTTCTTAGTTTTTGAAATGTTTAGCTCAAGGAGTCATCACAACAGGATGTGAATTCATCAAAAACGATCAGACCCATGATAATGGAATTGTCTTTAAATTGAATAATGTGTCTGTTAGCATGGTTTCTGTGACAGTCATTAGTGCACAAGATGAATAGTAGTGTAGAAATACAGCAACCTTGGGGAGAACCAGTGGAAGAGTGTAGCTGATAGGAAAAAAACATTTATCCTCACATACTTGCATCTGTCTGTTCAATTGTCTGGTATAAAGCTAACAAGCATAAAATCCTACCGAAGACGGTTAATTAGTTTTCCCGGTAAAAATTGCCTGTATAGTGTTAAAAGCTGGGGGGAACAAAACAAACCTTTGTCCAATTGAGGTGGCAATACATAGAAATTTGACAACAGCATCCTCCACACCCCTACCAGACCAATATGCAAATTGCATATCTACAAACGGCGATGTAACAACAAACAACTTTTGTTAGCTCATTAATATTATCAGACCTATCAGTAAACACTGACAGGTCTGTACAATCAAAGCACTTCTTCAGGGTAAGAGAGGCATCTTCACTTCACCTGACATTTGCACACCTCTCTCTCCTCAGCACAGTTATGTAAACTGGCAAAAGATGCATAGTACTGTGGTTCATGGATCCAAGGGCAAGGCCAGCTACAGATATGCACCTTTAATGGAGCCATAACAGAGATCCAGAGTTTTATGGCCTGCAGAGCAACTGACACACTCATAAAAACTGTTGAATGTTTTCTTTAGGTCACAATGATTAAAATCACCCAGTATGATATTGGTGGCACCAGGCCAGATAAATTGGAGTGAGTGTATTACTTAAGAGATGGTGTCAGTTGTGGCTCTTGCGTTGGTTTAGGATGAATGTAAACAGTGATGATAAACACCTGCAAGAATTCCCTCAATGGAAATAAAATGGCCTCATTGACATCAACAGGAGCACTGTGTCTGACAGGCACAACTGCTTTTGCACAGTTATATTGTCTTGCTCCTCCCGATAGACGTACAGTAACACACCTCCTCCCTGTTTTTACTGAGTTATATCATTGTCCGGTTCTAGGTTGATTGGGGCCCCAAAACCATTTATATCCAGGGAAGTGTGTGAGAGGGAATCATTAACCTAAGTCTTTGTGAATGCCATTGTACAAGCATCTTTGTGATCCCATAATCAAGTGACATTTCCAAGCAGTTCATTAAGTTTACTTCTCAGGGACTGGAGGTTAGCCAGGATTATATAGGGCAGGGGAGTACAATTATTTTGGAGTTACTCTCTTAATTGCTGCCGCATGTAGCCTGCCTGTCCTGATTTTAGCAATCTTCAACCTTCCAGGGATTCCAGGGACTAGCAATTCTGTTAAACATTTTAAAGAAGTCTATGTGAGTATTGGATTGTTTGGGTGCCAAGTCATGGTTCAGGAGTATCACCAAGAGCAGGTGACATAAAAAGTCCATCTCCATATCAGATCGTGTACAACACTAAAAACACAGGCATGAGAAAAAAATTTTAAGACAGAACAGCAAGCTGCTGGTCAGCAGAGCCCCCCTAAATGAGAGTGAGAGAGGTGTAGTTTTGATTTGTGACAATGTCCACAGTTCATCCTCTGTCCCTTGACAGTGTTTTCAAAGGCAGAGCTGCTTAGCAGACATCCTGCCTTCTTGTCATTATCTGTTAGGGAAGAAAGCATAGATAACTGATTTTTTTTGTTCTTGCCTTACTTAAACTGACCATCCTTTGTATCACTCTTAATGACCATGCATTTTTCTGCGTTGACAGTATCTGGAGTCAGTGCGCCCACTCATGGATGATGAGCAGTTTGAACGAATGAAAAGCTTGACTAAGGACTTTGAGAAGAATCTGGGACCCAGACTGCAGTGGTACCTCAAACTCAAGTCCTGGTGGGCCTCCAACTATGTGAGTGAGAAGGAATTCCTCTTTCGTTCTCTCCTCTCCGCTCCTTTGTCGCACTTATCGACTCTGTCCTTGGTGTTGATTCTTCAAACAGCCAAAAAAAGCAGTGTCTCTAATAGTCACACCCTTTGTTCCTCTTTCTCCTCCTTCTCTTTGTGTTGCACAGGTCAGTGACTGGTGGGAAGAGTATATTTATCTCAGAGGCCGTGGGCCCATCATGGTCAACAGCAACTATTACGCCATGGTAAGACATCTACCTGAGATTAATGTTAATGGTTGATTCTCTAGAGATGTTGTTTTTGGTAACGCCAGAATTAATTTCTAAATCCTTCAGTGCTTTTTAGTGAGACTATTCTGTGAGTTTTATCCCTTTGTAGCACAATGCTCTTAACACAACTATCAAAAGTATATAGTTAAACACAAAGGGGATTTTCTCTTTAATTATTAACTGTTAATGTGTAATCTTAAAATAATTTGCTGCAAGAACAGCAGAGTAACCTAATGTCACCTGCGTGGCACACCCACTGAGATCCATTTGATATAAAAGATTGAAATTGAATCGTAGTTAAATGAGCTTTTGAGCAGTTTTATGATGCGTTGCAGATCTGCCAAACACAACATATCAGACTTAATTGTAGATAGAGCCATACAGAGTAAAAAATGACTTGTATCTGTAACAAAAGGTTCATGGTCTCTATAAAGAGGTAGATTTTACTTGAATTGCAGGATTATAGCTTCCATCTTCAACTAAACTTCCTGAAGTTAAACTCCTCAGCCTCCTTCTCCAATTTATTATTGTGTATTTATTTTGTGGTAGAGCAAAGCTGTAATCAGTGCAGTGTCGCCTCTGGGTTAACTCATTGAGGGGGGGCAGGGGTTGAGGGAAATGTTTGAGTGTTCCGCAGTGTTAAAGGCTGGTCTATTCAAATAGTTAAATATCATTTCTACCAATCAGTTCATAAGACTCATTTAGCGAATTACATTGTTATCTTTCTCCATGCTAGTAAACAGCTAGCTAGCATTAGTAGAGGCCAACCACATCCATGAATCCTGCAACTGCCCAATCCTAGCCCGCAGTGGGCATTTACCTGATAGAACTGATTAAGTTTTACATGTCATTGTAAACTTAAACCTTTTTTGCTGTTTCAGTAAAAGAAAGGATGCTTTACTGCCTATTCATCTTTACCACAGTAGTTAAATAGACCAGAAAAAAATTCACTGTGCCGCTGTTATACAGTCTGTGGCTGCTATTTTACAGTTACCGGAAATCTTAAGGTGGAGTGTTTTCTTTCATGTTAATCAGTAAATGAGTTAACGTTGTAAATGATGGTTTTTATTGTCTCTCTTGCATGGCATACACTTAAATGATAATCAGATCTTGAAGCGTTCAAAAGGTGTACATGAATTTCAACTCGATTATGCCAACCGCAAATATTTTATTTCCTCTCTTGGATTAATAAAGTCCTGTAGTGCCATTCCATGCGCTCTGGCAGTGCTAAACTAATGCTGTCAATCCAGCTTGATCTGCTTCCTAGCCGTGTGTAAGCATGTATGTAGGCATGGAAAAGCCACGTCCTTGGTAGGGACAGGAGAGAAGAGCAGTAACGGCTCAGGACAGTGAAACACAACACTGCAATGTATTAAGATGTGTCTTTACTTAGTTTCCAGTTGAATCTGTGCCACGTGATAATTCCCTGCAAATTAAGTTTTAGTTGCTGTGAGTTAATGGCACTTAGTGGGGAGGTTACAAATTGCAACCAACTTAATGTCCCTTCCCTTATACTTACCTTCTGTGCATATAAAAGAGCTCATTGTGGCATTGAAATTTGGAACAAAAGCAAAAGGCACTTTTTAGAGACAGTCTGTGCTTCATAGTGAACTGTGGAAAAGGGCCCACTTCCTCTGTAGATATTAAAGGGTCATTTTGAGGTCATTAAAACACAACCATTCTTATTTTCAGGTTATTATTGGCTATTAAGAACTTGTAAACTATGCATATTAATTTTCATTTCTCCTCCAGAATCTGCTTTTAGATCCCCCCTAAATTTTACACACGGGATAACTTAGCACCATTAAGGATCATTTGTAAGAATGATTTTGGACAAAAAAAAAAAACATCTCTCTTGTATATTTCTGCAGTTGTGTATGTTCTCTGCTCTTGTTTACAAATGTATACCACATCAACACAGCTGTCAAAGGAGGTGGACTTGGTCAGGGGGGACTTTGGGGTCAGTGAAACAACTCTGACAATACTTGAAAAAGCAGGTCATAGCAGGTACTGAATGTGTACTTCAGTTTGCGACCAAAACAGTAACAAGAAATTCTCTGGATCACACAGTGACATTGTGTTCAGGTCGCTCTTCTGTTTGCACATCTTGTGCTCTTGTGTTCTTCAGGACTATGTTAAGTGTTGTATAAAATGTGGCTGATTATTCACTTGTTTCTTCATATCTCCTTTTCTTCTAGGATTTCCTGTATGTGTTCCCCACTTCCATTCAGGCTGCCAGGGCAGGTAATGCCATTCATTCTATCATGCTCTACAGGAGAAAACTGGACCGGGCCCAGATCAAACCCGTGAGTATAGAGCTCCTCTGTCTCAGCATTTTCACTCCTGAAATTATTTGTTGATCTTTGTTTGATTTACAGACATTGTGCAAGCTGTATAAACTAAATTAGTACATGTTGTATTGCTTCAGTGTTATATAAATGTTTAACTTCCTGTTTTATGACTAATTGATTGAAGGCTGTTATCTCAGTGAGTTCGTGCTTTTTAAATTTACAATGAAAACTGCTTATCGTTTACAGCCCTCTCTTGTGTTTGTTTGTCCACAACCTTTTCAATGATTATGTCAATACTGAAGACTGTCCTCAGCTCACTGTGTCTAACGGTAACCCTGAATGAGCCATGCACTGCGCTCTTGGCTTGATTTCTTGGAATTACAACTTTGAGTAGTGGCAAAGTGATGACATGCAGTTTCTACAGGCTTAGTGAATAAGGCTTAATGAACACTGTGTTTTATCTGACTCACCAATGGTGTCTCTCTCTGCTCCTCTGTTGGTCTATTTTCTTTGACCACCTGCATGGTGCTTTAGGGCAAATTTTTCTTACATTTGCACAATCCTGACAGATTCTGCAATATGTTGCATCAACATACATCGGTCTCTTGCAGAGACTGATTGTATACATTTATACAAGGGGTTTTCAAAGTTTTAGGAAGCCAGCATATCATATCAGCAATTAACATTACAATATTTGATCACTGAACTCCCTTGTTTGTATGCAATGGAGAATCACTATCCATATCAAGAGCTGACAAAGTAAGAGTCCATCCATTTTTCCTGAAACTTCCTTCTCCTCAACTTTAATGTTTCTCTGTGTTAGTATTTCCTTCTCCCTTTCACACTAAACTGCAGTTGTTCACAGAAAAAAAGCACGAGAATAGATAAAAAATGTAATTCCTGCAACCCTCACAAGACACAAGGTTCCACTAGTTGCAGTCCAGCAGTTTTCTCCAGATTCTTGTCAGTGTAGTGCAATTTGATACAGTATGTAATGTAATGTAATAAAATGTAATGTATTAAATATAAGCTGTTAAATATAAAAGTATTTTATGAGCATTTCAGTTCATGTTTAGGGGCTACAAGAAAGGTTTTTCTGAGGGCTGCCATTTGCTTGTGGGCTGTATTTTGAGAACCCCTGATATATACAAACACCAATGCACGGGCTTGCTCTGTTACTCACTCACATTCAGTTATCTCTGTTCTACTGTTTTGTCCATTCGCTGTGTCGGACGCTGCGTTAGATATACTTGCTGGAAAACAAGGTTCCTCTGTGTTCGGCTCAGTGGGAGCGGATGTTTAACACCACCCGCATCCCTGGTTTGGAGACAGGTAAGAGGAGGGCACATCTTCACTGTGCCCTCTGACCCTCCACTCTGTGACTCTAGCTGTTGCTAGGGCTATAGCCATTGGAAACCCTGACTCCTAGACTCTTTTCCAGCAGCACAGCCCTGAGACCCTCCTACCTCTCATTGGTACTTGTTAGGTTGATTTTAGACATCTATTTCAAGGATATACATATTCAAATTTAAGTAGGAGTTTTGTTTTGTCATAGTATATAAAAGTATCTACAATAGAGCACAAATCCTTCTGCACATATCAGGGCTTTGCTGGTGGCATTGAGATAGCAGACCACTGGTTTCTGGATCCTGCTCACGTTTCCTTCCCTGGCAGCCTTCTATGGTCCCTTCTGCTCCTTAAGACTGCTTGTCATACCAATCCTCATCACTCCCGATCCACTTCATCCACCATCCTCCTATCCCTGTAGGTGTATGCCTGCTGCTGCTTTTCTGGGGTTTTAGTGAATTAGGTTGTCATCTCTCTGTGTTTTACTCTCCCCTCTTGCGTTTCAGCTCATGCTCCTACACACTATTCCCATGTGCTCAGCCCAATACGAGCGCATGTTCAACACCAGTCGTGTCCCAGGTGTAGATACAGGTAGAGTCTATAGCAGTGCCACCTCCTCTACACTACTCCTACTGTGCTCCTCCTTCGGACATTTGTCCGTTTGTTTAAATTAGAGATTATTTGACCTCCACAAGTTAATATTGCATGTGTTCTGGTCTGTGCACATTGAAGGACTAATTTGCATGCGTGTTAAACCTAATGTTTGAGTTTTAAAAGGCAAAACAGCATCAGTGATAAACCTAAAAATGTCAGTGTTATGTTATGCTGGTTTTAACACATAAAAATAGAAAACTAAATCCATATTTACAAAGTAAATACATTTTTAGAGTTTAAGATAATGGAACACTATTATTACTTTAACTCCTGGGAGGTACTGGCATGTGTCAAAAATTAAGAAATGGCCTTTTATAGGGCAGCCATTCTGCTGCAGAAATTTCATGGTATTCTTTATGAAAGTAATTAAAGAGACAGTTGAAATTTAGGATTAAGTGTTTTTATTCAGTTCAGTTTAAGAACTGGCATGGTTTGTAATTTGCTTGGTCAGTGTGGACAGGATCCGTAATGCATGCAGCATGATATATGTTTAGACTTGGAATTGAACTGAGGAATCGTTCAATATAAAGTCTCAGGACAAAGACACAGAGCTATGATGTCATTAAAAATGTGTGACCAAAGCTCCAGATTCATGAGATATCAGACACTTTTCTCTTTGCAATAGAGGACCAGAGTTAATTTTACAAATTTCAGTGTACATTAAAGTAAGTGAGATTCTGTGTTTTGAAAACGACTAGTTTGAATTAAATAAAAGTGATACTTGGCAGATTTTAATAAATGACATATGTAACTACTATAGATACTATAACTATACTGATTCTAGTAAAGTTTATAAGGAGCACCATAAAAAAATGGCAGTTTTTTAACACTAAAGTATTAATGGAGTGTATATCTTAACATAATTTCCCAGAGCAGTTCAAAGCAGTTCATAGGCTCTCAGTGGTCAGTTTCCATATTCACAGTGACAGTGCTTGATGTGTCCATACTGTAAGACGAAATACACAAAGGCTAAGTATTG
>JAPZDZ010000023.1:8324121-8336495 GCA_029783805.1 Acanthurus tennentii | reverse complement strand
CATTTGCCTAACAACCTTGTTAAAGTAACACTGATTTTAAATGTTATCATAATAACATTAACTCATCTTGTAGCTTTAAGTGTCTGTTGATCTTAATAATAATAATAATAATAATAATAATAATAATAATTATTATTATTTTTTAAACTTTTACTGGAATAGTGATTTTCTTTTTTTTTTTTTTTTTACTTAAAAGTCACTCTCTATGGTAGTATTTGTACTTTTTCTTTACTATAGATTTTAATATATTCAACTATACTCATTACCTGGTAAGATGGAAAGTTAATTTTCAGAGCTTTGTTTATACAAACACTCTTTGGTTTTGGTTAAGTTGCTGAGACTCTTTAATGAGCAGACCAAAGGAAGCTCTGTTCTTCAAAAGTGAGAGATAATAAAAAATCTGGACGGAGAATAAAAATACTTTGTCTCCATATAGATGAACAAAGGCTCCATGAAATGGCATGTGCTTTCTGAATGTATGTACTGGATCCTTTAAAGACAGGTTATTTGAAAAAATATGATGTGTTTGAATGGATTTCTTTGTCAAATTAATGTTCCTTGATAAATGAGGACCTTTCAAGTGGTACTGTTAAGCAGGAGGTAAAAAGATGGGATCTTCATACATCCTTAGACATAAAGTGATTTTCTATCTGTAGAAGCATGAACATTAAGTTTAATGTTAGTAGCTACATGACTGCCTTCATTACTAAACATGACTGCAACTGTAAATTGTGATCATCTTTAATGTTTATATCAACCAAAACTGGAAAAATCTCCTTTCTTCTCAAGATTTTGAGGCTGGTGGTAGTGACAGCACAGTACAGAAAGCACTGAGGAGTGTGTACCATATCAGAGAGGAGGGTGGTGGAATGTTCATTGAGGCTGATGACTCCCTCCCCCAACTGGTGTCTCTTCAGACGATTAGAGAAGGTCCTCAGCTCCCTCTCCACCTTCGGCCCTGAATCCACGTTGGCGAGCAGCTTCCAGAATGGCAGCCTGTGGGACAAATGGAAGGATCATATTTAATTTGCTGCTCTGGGGAATCTGAATGATTCTGAGTTTATGATTTCCCACGAACCAACAAAGTTTCAGTCAGTGCTCAGTGGACCAAAAACTCCACTCCTCTCTGACTTATACATGTTATGACAACAACTCCACTAATCAAACTGAACTAACCACAGCGCTTTCATGTTAGGAAGCTCCCTGCTGTGCTGGGAGAGCTGTTGCACAGCTTCCTGATGAGCAGCTTTCACATTGTGGGCCACACACACAGTGTACTGCAGCGGGAGACGCTCCATACTGGGCAGTGACTGCAGGCAGAACTGCTGTCTGCTGTCCACCCCCAGCTGCAGGGGAATATCAGGAGATACAAGCACTGCAACACCTGCATGGTGGGAAGCAGATGGGAAGAGGATACAGGATATTAGTTGATTACATCATACTTGTCAGATATTCCGAACTGTGATCTCTTAAAATCAGATACCCTGATAATATAATGTGTCACTTCTAACAGATATAAGGTTAGATGATTCATCTTAAATGACATAGTGCAGGAGTGTTACTAAGACCAGGATGAGTGTGACGGATGGAGTGTTGTGGGAGGTAGAGTGTGGGCTGTGTCAGCTGATATTGCTCTACTGATCTGTGAGAAAAACTCCTCCCTAGAATGAGATATAGCAGTATGCAGTTAGATGAGTTTACCCGGGGACTGCTGGCAATTTCTCAGTAGGTAAGTTACACTGCGCCTCAATGATAGAAGGGTTAGGTAGTTGGGATATATATATCGATATTAAAGTCACATTGGTATTGAAGATCAGCATCTGTTTTCATTAATTTTTCTTTAGGGTTTGCTCCAGAACATGAAAACAACACCATAAAATACATACCTACACCTCTTATTTAACATAAACATAATAGAAGATCAAAAGAGAAATACCTTTAATTAAATCAGTCAGCTTGTGAAAATTTCTACTTTCCCTCTCACTGTGTGTACAGTATCTAGGCCTCTTACAGGCCATGTGAAATGATCAGATTATGTGAAACAGAAAATTGTGTTTGCAGATGTAGCTGCCCTGCAAGGAATGCCTCCCCACTCTCAGGTTGCCTTGACCCCCAATCCTCACTACTTCTCACCCGCCCTGACTCCCACCTTCTCCTTCTCAGCTTTAACTACTTTCCTCTCCTGTCCACTCTGCTCTGCTGCCGGGTGTGATCCATCTCAGGTCAGCCAGTATCGGTCACTGCCCCATTCCTCAAACCCAGACTCGGACCACAGACCCCTCACTCTGGTTTTTGCACAACCGGCTCAAAATAGCAAAACTTGGGATTTAGGATTTGGAGTTGATCAGTAAACAGATTAGGGCGAAAGACCTGTTTCCGAAGCGGGCAGACAGTCTAAGAACACGGGCTGAGAGCTTGGCTTGCTTCAGCCACCCTCTCTGGTTTCAATGGGCTTACTGTTCTCATGCAAGCAGGAACCAGGAGCAGGCAGGATACTCATGTACCAGTTTATAATCAGATTAATAGTTTGAGAGATCAGTATTTAAGTGCTGAATAAAGCCTAGCTAAGAGCCCTCAACCTCAGGGTGATTCTCACGTGTTTGCAACGGATAATGTCAAAGAGATACTGGTAACTCCTCAGCTGCCCCTCACAAGATATTAAGTCACAACCTTCCTGCTTGTCATAGATTCATAATGGCAGATAAATGTAGCTTTTTTTCCTCGCAACATTGTTACACATTAAAACCTCAAGGGATCAAATAGCCAAGACATATTTTTAATTAAAAAAGGTGACGGATAATGTACTAACACTGTGGAGCAGAAAGTAGGACAGAGGAGAAAATGTTATAGCTTTATGGAGGATGGAAGTGGAATGCAGGCAGTAGAAATAGAGGCAACCAGAGTAGACCAGACACCAAGCAACCCGGTAGAATGATGTGCAGATACAGCAGGCTGCAAACTGTGTTTTAACAAAGTGCACACGGGGTGGAAAGTGGAGTTTATGTTTGCAAGCATGACTTCTTGAGTCATATTTAATTTTTATGGGAAGTGACACCATGGGGCCTCAAGGAAAAGGGACAGTCTGGTCATACAGTCTTTGACTAAACACGCAGATTTGAATGTTAAATATAGTACATTTTGTGTTATCAGTTCATTTGGTTGTCTCTTAGACATTCTCTTAGACATTGCTGCATGCATTTTTAGTGTGGGGGAACTACCGATCAAATTTTGCACCCAGGTTATATGAGTAAAAAGCTTTGCATGACACAGATACTTATCTTTGACTAAATAGTATCTCCAGACGCGAGCAGGAATCAATAAGTTGTTATGTTAAGAGAGTGAAGTAGGTTTGAGGACTTGAGTTACAGCCAAGGTGGGGTGCCCAGGAGTTGAAGGGGAAGCAGGGGTAGACTCTATTTTTAGAACAATTCCTTAAACACTCCAAGCTTCCCCCGAAACATTTTTCCACTAGCTCTCAAAAGCAAAATTATATGCATGGTCGACTGCATCCCCTCACCTTAAAAACGGCAGATAGGAAAAGGTGAAATAAAATGAAGTTTGACTGATTCGATACACACACACATGCTTATGTTTTACAGCTGTTCAATGAACACACAAATCAAGCAACCTTGGATTTGCCTCCTAACACACATGCGTGCATTCTCACAATCATTCACACACACTTGCTTTAATAGGAAACTGTAGACTTCAGTGAAAACAGTACAGGACTTATAGGACCCATAAAGGTTCTGCACTTCCTCTCGCTGCGTCTGAGTTGAACGTTTGGAGGTGGCGGCGGAGGTGACCCCATGCACCTTCTGATGGGTCAGAAAGATTTTAATGTGGCGTGCAGACACTTGGAGAGTGGCTGGTCTGGAGGAAAACACCGCTGTCTGATTCTCTGCTGCTGTGGACCAGATGGGTTGCACTCTTTTACCTGTCATATTTATACTTTTATTTATGACACCTGTGCACACTTAGAGACCTGACTGGGGTTATAAAAGATGTATTCAAACGCTAACTATGTGTGTGCGTGTGTACAAGCATGTGTGTGCTCAGGCATTCATTTCCTTAACAATGGAAACTTGGTTTCTGTGCCCAACCTCAAGAAATTGATGGCCACAAAACTGGGGTCTTGCCATGGTAGTAAATTTCCAATTCCTCTTATTGAAAAAAATAATGAAACACTAAAAAGACTTTCTCTGCTCTATTTCTACCATCTATCAGTTTTACTGTTTCAAGCGAGAGGCGCTGCATTTTGTTAAAATTCACAAGTAAAAAAGAAGATCCCACATTCAAACACTTTAAATAATAAAAAAAAATCTTTCTCTTCCTCTGTCCTTTTCCAGCTGGTAAAGTTAGCATACTGTCAAAGTAGTTTGCTGCTATACTTTCAGACAACTTAGCTTCTAAATTTTTTTATCTCATTTGTAAACAACAGAGAACAGAACTGATCCAAGCAACTGCTGACTGGCAACATGTTGAGTTTAGGAAGATGGCTGTGAACGAGCCACTGTAATTACACCAGTGAACAGAAGCTGTTGTATCAATCCTTTACTTAAATAGTCACTCTATACTGCCCTCGATGGAAAGTATTTGGTAAGAGATCAACTATGGAAAATGCTGTGGGGTGAATTTCATACAGTAGCCCTCTCATACAGGAGATGACAGCTTGCTTCTAACAAAGCTTGGGTTGGCTAAGTGAGTCATTGTTCAAGTGTTTCACCTCTTGCTTGTCCGAGAGAGTCGAGCTCACACTGCAGCTGCCCGGGGACCTCCTGGTGACCTACTGAGTAACGTGTATTCTTTTTACATGTGAGCTGAATATTTCAGCTTTTTATTCCTGCTCAGTCTCTGTAGGAGAAAGTGTATTGCTATTTAGTGACAAACACATTTTCTCCATTATTTTACCTCTGTCATTTTATCTCATTTGCATTTGCTCACCATTAAGCACCATAATAAAAATAAATTCCTACCCATTAGAAGCGAGAAACGAGCGCACTTCTTTTGAAAGTGTGTAGAAAAAAATCACAGAAGGTGATTTTGTTGCAGAGGTGATGAATTGCGATGCAGACACACAGAGCTTGATCAGGGTGACTCGTGTTTGTGTGTGTGTGCGGGTTGGGGGGGGGGGCTGTTTGTCTTGCATTAGCCACAACAATCAAGACTTTGAACGGCTCCTCATCTCATGTGCCTTGGTACTTTTCTGGTAGCATTCTTACTCCTCATTTTCCCTCTTATCATCACAAGGTTCTTTTCTTTCACATAAAGCTGATCAATTATCATAATCTGAAAAAAACTTTTATCTGTATCCGTCTGTTTAACTTGGCCAAACAACAAATGAGCTGAAGCGATACAGTTTCATTTCTTTGGCTCCCACATGGAAAGAGTGAGTAAGAGACAGAAATAAAGAAAAAAGGAGTGGTAGATAGTTAGATAGATTGAGCTCAAGGGAGGAAGAATAATGCTAAAAAAGAATGAGATCAGAGACATAAGGAGAGGAGACTGAAGTGACATGCATGCACATTTACACATATTTATGTGTGCACGTGTGGAGGAGGTGGTCTGACTTTTTAAGGAGTTGCTGTCGAACCCTTTGAGTCTTGCACGAGTTATAACTGACTCTAATCACTGATGTTCACTTCATAAAGGCAAGCATGGAACAAGAGTAGATATAAAGTGACAGAAGATAAATGACTTTTATTGGATCCAGACTCAGTGCAAGAGAACTAGGCGATGTCGCAGTTAAAGCTATCACACTCTCATTTATTACTACAGTCTGCTGTGAAAACAAATAGGCTCTCTCCAAGCCCTTATTTGTAATGATGAGTTAGGGAAACTTAGACGAGAGTCAAGTTATCAGTCTCATGTAAATGTGCAGTTTCTTTGTGTGGACTTTGAAGAAATGAGGCCCTTGGAGGAAGACTAATAGTTATATTAAATAATTAATTTTTCTAATATCATAATACTCTCGGCTTTAAAACAAAATTTCTTATTTATAACAAAACTAATGCTAATTGTCTGCCGTCATCTCAGACACAAAATCCAATATATCTATACAAGTATATACACTCAAGTCTGTACATATGTGTTTGTGTGTGTGTAAATTAAATGGATGCAAATAAATATAGTAGTATTCATACATCCTTAGACATAAGTAATAAAGTTTTGCTTATAGATTTGGATTTTCTTATTTTAAGTTAACATTTTTTCTGCTGTATTTAGTTTAGCAACATAATATAATATTACAATGAAAAAAACATAACTTAATCATTGGGATGACTCTGAGCCCTGAAATATCATTAGACCATTTAGCTTTGGGTTATCATCTGAAGATGAACCTGCTTCAGCATTCCAAACACTGCCAGCTGTGTTAAAAAAGATTCAGGCCATGGCACAGGTGCCTAAGTTATATACTGTAAAATAGTTATAAACTTGCCAGAGCTCTACCTAAAATTTACACTGTACATATGTCATCATTTTTCACACCTGTTAAAAAAACAATTTTTAATTTAAATTTTAAATGTAACAATATCTTAAAATTAAAGCAAAATATATACCAGATAGACTACAGCTGTTTTTCAATAAAAAAAATTAATTAACAAAAAAAATGTTTTACATACAAATTAAGCAATTTAAATACAGTTTCATTTGATGTAGGAAATGCTATTTTAAACAGTGACTCTTTATGTGAATTACAAATATGAAGTCTTGGTGCATCTTCAGCTTGTGTCATTTATTTTAGGATGTGGACTCAAGAATAAGAATCTTTGTAAATTACTGTAAGGTTGCATCATGTGATTTAAATATTTGCAATAATTGTTGGGTATCTGTATTTTATGAATTTTTTTCTAAATCTATTTTTGCTACACTTGCTGGCTCGAACCAAAAATATAGACATAGTCTTTGTGCCATCACCCCTATTTTTCATAAAAGCCATTGTAAAAGTAGCGTAATGCCTCTTGCTGTCATCTTTTAGGCAGAGTTTGACTCCATCTTACTCTCAGCTAAACCCCAAAAAAGGAAGGAGGTGGAGCTTGGGGTATGTTACCCAAATTATCCGTACACCAAACTAATATAGGGTGGTCAATATTTGCATCACAAAATTGTTCAAAGACCCCAACACCAAAAGAAGTCTGTAAGGTCAAATTTAGTGACTCCATTTAGCTACAGTTGGTATTAATGTGTAAATTAGTTATGGAGACAAAAACATTTTTTGTGCCATATTCCAAACTTTGACATTTCTGCATTTTAAAATTAAGTGTTTTAAAAGGGAGTCTATTTGATTTAACTCACTTTTGGAACCAACCTCAAGTGGCCACTTGAGGGACTGCATATTTAAGCGCAACAGAACTGGTTTCTTTTTTCATCCCAGAGGTTTCCCTCTTGCTAAAACATAACTTAAAACCATCAGTGATACAAATGTATGAATAAGCATGTAAAACTTGGGACAAGTTCTCTGTGACAGTCTCTTCTTGGGTTTTAAACGCAGGATGTGACTTCAGTGACACTACTCTGTTATTAGTAGCCCAGTTGTTTTTGTATGGATAAAGACAGGTGGGGCTATGACAAGTTCCTCCAGTTGGCAACACTCTCAAATGTCACTGCACAGTTGCATATATCTTCTTTCCTTTCTCTCTGCTTTACTTACTACTTCTTCTTCACTTTCTTCTTCATTGTTCTCTCTTCCTTAGTTTAATAACAGTTCTTATTGTAGTCACTCTGTTGCTGTGTTTCTGACTGTCTGTCTTGCAATTTAATCGTCCCCTGGAGTCTTCTTAAGTTAGTAACGTCAGTCACGGCTCCATATTGCCTGAAACATTTATAATGTGCTCCTCTGACTAACTAGAGTCCGTGAGGACAGGTCCCATGCACTCGCAACGGCTCACATGTACAACACAGATTCTGCAAACGGTCAGTGGGTTCAAACAGTTGAGAAGTCTGATATTCATAAACTGCATGCTGAGCTAAAACTGCAGTTTGTTTTCCAGAAAACAGGATTCAGGGAAAAACAAGGCACATCAAAACACAGATGATTGTTTTCTATGCCGAAATGCAGATTTGTCAGTCTATTAATTATAAATAAAATTCACCAAAATGGTCAAGACATGTGGTGACTCTTACTTTTTTATTGCCACTGGAGTGCTGCCTTTTGTTAATCTGTTTTGAGGTAAACAAACATTCTGCAGCTCTTTTTTCACTTGACTGAAACTCAGAAGGGGAAGTGCACACGAGTTTTTGAATGAACTAATGAGAGCAAATTAGTGAGTTCAGTGGGAGCATAACTGTACATTTTTGCACTTCAGTGGGGCAACCTATAGTAGTAGTGTAAATTAAAATCAGGTAAAGAAATAGTATCAAAAAGCTGCTTTTCCTGAGAGGAAACTAACATGATTTATTCAGAGGTGCCGAGTCTGAAGTACAAATATGCAGCAAATACTTTTCACTTTCACTATTGTGGACATAAAAAGCCGAGTTGTTTTCTATGTAATTTTAGTTGTAAAAAGGCAACAATAAAGACAAAATATGGCTTTGAATTATACAGAGTCAATATAAAGAATATTTATTTTGTATGTTGTCTTTTTTATGTGCTGGAAAATATTTTTAGCTCTGCATGCAATTAGATTTGGTCAGTATACATGCATTCTCATTATGATCCTGTTTACTATCTACACAAAACTGTGGATATTCTACACAAAGCTGCTATAATTGTTTCCTGTCCCACCACTATGAACCACAACAATAACACAGTTATGACTCTATCTCATCATGCCGTTCCTTCATAGCTGCTGTCATCTGTTGCAGTTAAAAATATGATGCTTGAGGCCTTATTTTTGTAAGGTTTTTTTGAAAAAAGAAGAAAAATGCAAAGGCAGTCAAATTTTTTTTTGATGAAGATAAGGAAAAAATGGTAGTCCTAGGGTTGTTTGGTCAAGAAGCAAAGCAAAGTTTAATTATGTTTTTAATTTTTATGGAAGTCAAGTTCTTCCCTGAGTTCTGATTGCCTGAAAAGTCTTAAACAGTAACTGGGAAACTTTGCATTATAAGTAAATAAATAACCAATCAGTCTGATGTACATAAGAGCACAAATTTACATGTGGTTATGGTACATAACACAAAAGAGAGACAGCAAATACAAAAAATAAACAAAAAAAAAAGAGAAAACCTTCACCTACTCTTGGAAATCAGAGATAAATTGCTGTGTTTATGCAGGATTTAAACTGTTGTGAATGCCAGGGGTAATAAAATAGTATTATTCCTCAGCCAAAAACTGTATTATATTGAACACCAAGATGTGTACTGGTTCAAAAATTTAAAAATGAAAATGCAAAAACAAACAAAACAAAACAAAACAAAAAACATGCATACAGTTAAAAAAAAAAAAATAAGTGTGAGAGATTAGTAGACTTTTTTGACATGTGCACTGACCATTGGAGGTGGGCAAATGAGGGGCACAAGTTAGTTTTGGTGTCAGTCTTACAAAAATGTAATAGCCAAACAGCAGTGCCTCTGATTGTGCACTTTGAGTCAGAACATTTCCCAAATGTGGATATGCAGTGTTACAAAGTGTGACATTCTTGACACATTAGCCAAAACTGAGGCACGTCAGCCTACATTGTCAGGTTTCTTTAATTATTAACTCATGAGCTCCATGCATGGGGGAAGAATGAGACCCAGTGCTCATCCGCACTGTCCAACTTCAATTAAAATCATTAATCAGTGATAGTTTCTGCTGATCCAAAACAGGAAAGTAGCCAAGACCGATTTCAATACATCTAAAAATCACAGTTCGCTCTTTCGCAAATGTGCACAGCATCTAAGAGTCAAACATAAACATCTTTGAACTTTAAATCAAAATATCATGTTAAATATACCTTTAATGCTCCAATAGACATTGTTGTCATTGCTGAGCATCAGTTTGCTATGTTTGGGGCTATGTACAGTATGTGTCTGTGAGTGGTTACTTGGCAACGTTCAAACAGTTGTTCTCACTGGGATCTCATCTCATCCATGTTTTTTTTCTCTTTGCAAAGTTCAATAGAGAAACAAACTGTTAGAAAGTCCTGATAATTAGTTATCATCCTCTCATAAGGTGGATGAAGGATTTCAATCATGTGACTCTCTTGTTTAGCTTGCCACTGTTATGTAACATCCCAAAACATTGATGGGTGTGTGTGTGTATTTTTCTCTGTCAGTATATGAATAAATGTGTGTGAAACGAATGTTAACAATCAAACAATAAAACCATAACAGATGCGTTGTTTGTATCACCTCATTGTTAGTCCCACCCTTTGTTCTGGTCTCAATGCTGGTTGGCACTTTATAGGGACTAAATATACATCTATGCATATATAAAATGCATGCAAAGGATTCCACACCCATTGATATAAGTGGGTGGTGCAATGTGCATGTACATAAAATAGGATTTAGCATTTTTTTTTACAATTCAGCTTGCAATGTTGCCAGTCTGGTGGTAAAAATATATTATCTTTGTGAAATCTTCCAAGAATAAAACTGGTTATTTTGAGCAGTAGCTCAGTGAGCAAACTTCAACCTGAAGGACGACTTGAGGGCAAAGTCTCTGTGGTTAATACTATACCCACCCAACACACATGCACACACACAAACCATCAGCATACATTCATCATCAGTCACATTAACCATTCACATCTGCCAGTGGTCCTTGCCTCCCCCCTTTACCCCAGGACAAAATCTAACACCCCCAAAATAACCTGGTGAGTTATAAGAGTCAGCAGGGCTCTCATCCAAACCTGCCCTTTTTATAGAAACAAAAGGCAATTACCTCGGTATCCTAGGAGTTAATTTAAGATGCTAAAGGTGGTTTGCTTCCCTTTGTAGTCTAATCTCTAAATTAATAAACTGAGATGCCACAGACAGTGTGGTGTTACACTCTATTTGTGGGACAGTCGTCCTATCCAGTCAGTGGTGTGTGTTTTAGGAATGCTGGTTCTGGAAGCGGTCGGACCATTTTTCTTAACTCAAACATAAACAAACATGACAGGGGTGGTAGGAAAACACAACAACATCCACGGGGCTTCCCTTTCACCCTGGGATTCACGCCACACATTGTTAACCGCTGATTTGGGGTCAGATTTCCCAAGCCCCTGCGCTAACCCTGCACTAATTGCAAGTGTGGAAAAAAAGGAGCCGGCCCTGTGTCATTTGAAATATTTAAAAAGGTCTTTTTATATTGTAGCAAACACAGGTGTGAAGAAGAACTGCCACTCCACTTAGATTTATTAGATTGAGTTGCCACGAACAGTAAATCACAGCTGACAGGAGCAATTCAGTTCATCCAGGACCTCCTACCTGATGAGCCCAGGAAGTAGCGTTCCAGGGCAGAGCCAAAGCCAGAGGGGTTGTCCTTAAGATCACTCACAGTGAAGAGCTGCGTGGTGGCGTTCTGATCGTTGATCGGCCAGGTCTGACCCCGGACGCTGGCGCCGCCGTACCAGGACACGTTGGTCATGGAGAAGCAGTCCTGAGAGGATGCGCACATGCACACACACATACACACACACATACACACACACACACACACACACACACACAAAACAGTGTATAAGAGAAAACAATAAAGGACAGGAAAGGGTTTAGTTAAAAGTAAATTCTGAATTTTATGAGTGAGTGTTTACAAGATAAATTTGATTTTGATTTATATTTTTAAAGCTGACATATTTTTTGGGATACCAAATCTCTTGTTGTGTGTGTTTGACATTCGGTAAAAGTTGCTGTTACTTCGGTGTAGACATGCAGGGCAGAGAGGAGGTATGTGATGGCTGGTAAATGAGACTGTCTCGGAAAGCATCGCACGCAGGAGGGATTGAATGACAGAGTGTTTTCTGAGAGAAAGCTCGTCCCTCTTTGGAGCGTCTTTACGCGTGGGGACATTTGCGCGAACCGGGAGCTCATTAATTTCATGTCAGCAAAGCTGGACCCGGTTAAAGGATTTAAGAACAGGTGCCAAGTGGTCACCTGAGAGGCTTCGGGTAGGATTTTAAAACAGAGAAAAAAAATAAAGGCAACTTAAGTTTAAAAAGATTTTCTGTGGGCGGTCGCGCCACATGACAAGGAGTTAGGACGAGGAATGTTCCAGAGTGGACAGATTAACCTCCCCAAACATCCAAATAGTTAAATGCCTTTGATAATTAAGCCGGGGGAAGTACAGTAAGTACTGTGCCTATAAAAGAACATAACAACTGTGAAGAAGCAGATTTAACACGAACTGTGTACCGCTTGGTGCTGTTAAATCGAGGGCAGCAAAAAGGGGAAAAGGTTGAGAGAATTACACATGATTAAATGTTTTTTTTGGTCTTTAACATTATGTTCACTCAGAAGAGCCTCCGAAGCGT
>JAPZDZ010000023.1:8295418-8324021 GCA_029783805.1 Acanthurus tennentii | reverse complement strand
GTTGAGAGAATTACACATGATTAAATGTTTTTTTTGGTCTTTAACATTATGTTCACTCAGAAGAGCCTCCGAAGCGTCACGAATGTGTTGTGTTTAAAATATAAGTTAAAAACACAAATTAAAATCCACTACAATAAATCCTGTAAGAATTAAATCCTGAAAATAAAGTTGAAGATTACATTTAATTACACAGCATTTCAACTGAATTGTTATGAGTCAAGTGATTTATGGAATTTTGCACAACTTGCTGCATTAATTCTTTTTTGAGCCACACTCCGCTCAAAAAAGATCATTAAAGATGGTGATATAACTATTTAAAAATAAAGATTAGTGCTTGGTATTGTTTCGTTTTTGTTGTTGTTTTTTATGAAGTGATCAAGGGGATCACTTCATAAAAAACATAAATTCATAAATTTGTGTGTCACTTTGAACACCAGTACCAGAAGAGCTATGCTATGTCACTTTCCAATTATCATTGTGAAAATTGTGGTGGTTACAAGTGCAAAATTACATTTTGTCCTCCTCCTAAATGGTACTTTCAGAGAAGATTTGTTAAGCACTGTGCGGACTGGCTCCTTAGCGCACACTGAAGGAAACCTTACCTTCAGCTCCACATGACAGTGCACCGGCGTCCAAGTCATACTGTAGCACTCCGTCTCTGTCTCCTCATTCACATCCAGCGAGATCTTCACCTCTGCCACCGAGTCCCACGTATAGCAAAACTCCGTTTTATTAAGCCAGCACAGGTTCCTAACAAAGGGAACTTCAATGTCAGGGTTCCCCACATTTCCGACGTCTATCTCCACATAGGTTTTGTCCTCCGTCAGGGTCTGTATGACCAGTGAATGGGTTCGTCTCTCCCAGATCAGTCCGCTAAAGGTCCCCCTGAGGATCCAGTTCTTATTGGGCTGGTCCACCACTTGCCAGTATATGATCCCAATGGTCATGACAAAGAAGACGGCCACCCCGAGACAGGCTATAGCTCCTTTCCAGGTTTCGTTCATCTCCTTCAACCCCGTGTCCCATGTTACCTCTGGGATGGGGCTAGGGTTCCTATTTCGAGCGTGGGGCATGTTGTTTTTTGAGATCAACAAAGAATCACACACAAAAAATGTAGAAATCTCTGTGCTTCAAAAGTCTCTGTTGCTTCATCATGTCATGGTGTTTTCAGTGAGGCTACAGGGTAAACCAGCCTACTTTTTATCTTTGCACCGTTTATACTGTTGGTTTTTTTTTTGGCGCAATTGTGCCAGCAACATAGACCTGTCATGTAAAGAAAGCTGTGAGAAAAATCCCACCGGGGAAACAAGACAGTATGAATGAATAATTGACTTACCACATACTGCTGCTGTTTTAAAAGAGTTGAATTTGTTAATTGCATTGGCTGCAGTGAGCTCGTGAGCAGCCCCAAGCCGGGTTTGGCAGCAATGCCTACGAATAGCTCCTAAGACGCTGTCTTGCTTGCCCTGCACTTTCTGACGTAACGCCGGGTTGTTTCTTCAGAGGAAAGGTAGAGAGAGGGAAATGGGGGATCAGGAGAGTTTGGCTGAGTCTTGGAGCTGGCCGCCGGGGCGAGGAGCCCACGGACACTCTGAAAGGGAGCCCCCCCCACGCGTGCTCACGAACTCTCCGTGCGCTCTCCGTGCGTAAAAATTGGGGAGACTTGTCATCTGAAGGTTTGATCGACGGCCAGGGGCGTCAAATGGGCGAGGGTTTGCCTTGTCTTATCTACATTTGAGCTTGTGGCGTTTACCATTTTAATGAAGGGCGTTTGATTTAGAAATCAATGATAAAACGACCTCATGCGGAGGGTTTAAATCTGCAATGCTGTAGTTTATGTAATAAGTGCTGTTGCTTTTAGTTTTATTAGCTAGATCAAACAGGTTTATTAATGGAACGTAGCAAGCGGTTAATAACACATTTGAGCAGTTAATATTTGTTCACCTTGTCCCAGGGATAAATATATAAATTACGTGTAAAGACCAAGTTTTGATCTAGCAACTTTGGCAGTTTGCATTACTAGTTTTACTCACTTTAGAAAGCAAGACGAACCAGCAATCATCTGCCAAACAACCCATTTGAAGCCCATTGGCCACTGCCCCATATTGCAGCTCACTATGACTGTCAGTGCCCATTACAAAGTATTATATTTGTCACTGAAAGCTAGTTTGACTCCATTCTACTCTGAAAGTCCTTGACATTCAACCTAAAATATAAATGTACAAAAAGACTGTAACCTAGAAGCCAATCATGGCATTAAATCAAACCTTTATTCCATATTAAAGAGTTACTTATTATTAGAAAATGAAATAGACCTGAATAACAGTAAATCTTCAACAAAAATCAGACAAATTAGCCTCTTATAAATCCAGATAAATTTGTCTTTAGTGTAATTTTACTGCAACTTGATTTACTTGATTTTACTCTTACCAATAAAGTGACATTGTTTTTTTTTTTAAAAAAAGGAAAAGAAAATCTGACATGTGAAAGCACAGTGAAAACATCTCACAACTTTGTCATAATGTCAACTTAAAGAAGACTGCATTGTTAGAAAAAAGATTCCTTGCTGTGGAACTAGTATTTCAAAGCCAGATATGAAAATAATTATGGATTGTTTTCAACTTAAATAAAATTAAAAAAAAAAACATGTTACAGGTGAGTCATACTGCTATGCAGCACTACTAAAGCTAGCCTGCATACAGTGTCCAAATTTATACAACCAACAGATTTTTTTAAATTTATGTGTCTTGTGTTTATTATTAGTTTTGTGGACGCTTGCTGGTACTTAATCACTGGCACTTTTAGGAGTCACAGATTAAACAACATGTAAAGCAAGAAGGGAATCTGAAGTGGATTCAGGAAGTGATGAGGATATGGCATAGGCTGTATAAGATTTAATGTGCAGTGCGGCTTGAGTGCACTGCAGAAGACATTTGAGGGCAGGCATGTTGTTTATGCGTGCTCCACGGGTGGCAGGCGGTGGTGTGATTGGTTAAAGGTGGCATCTAGTGGCATCTGTTGGCATTTGGACACTTAACATCCATTGTGTCTGGAGTTACAATGCCAACATAATATGGCTGGACTACTGTTTGACTTGCCCTGAAAATAAATATGTGTGCTCCATCAAGGTGCATGCTGAATTTTATATGCAATACAAAGCAATGCTCAACTCTTAGCTTTCACAGATGCATATCCTTCATCTGAAACCCTAACTGTGTACTGATCATGTTGGTTCATCTAAATTCAGTGTCATTTTCCATTTATTTCAACACTGTTACTCTTACTGTAACATGTTCATGGCTCTGCTGGTATCTAACAACTTCATTGGACCCAAAAGTAAAACACAAGAAATAATGGCTTGAACAATGCTGTTATGTTTGTAGGTTATGGTCTTCAATGGTACTGTGCACAAGATATCCTAAAAGTGTCGGCTGACATACCTTGAAGATCAGTTGCCCCGTACCCATGCATGTCAGTCCCCCTCCCCTCAATCCATCACATAACTCTGGCAGGGGCAGAGACACTGGATAAGGCTGTGGGAACCTCTGTGAGCATTCTGACTAATCACTCCACTCCAACTGTAGCTAATTTCAAAATGTCTGAAAGTCAGTGTGCGATTGTGTTTGACTTTGTGATGATTTAGTGCCGAGTTTTCAGGAAAGGAGACAGATGATAGTGTCATCACTCTGTGTCTTGTTGGAAACAATTCTTTCTATGTGAACGCCAGCTAGTTTGAATATGAATGACAAACAAGCTTCAGTTACTGTCAGTTGTTGTCATGTGATAGTTAAAATATTCTAACAGTAAAAGAATGCACAGAGCATTAAGCATCTTTGGTGACAGATTTATACAGCCTTTTGCCCCAAACTGTTTCAGATGTTGCGTTTGATAAGTGCATTTGTGTGCATGTATGTATACTGTAAATAAAGTGTTTGCACGTGTAATGTTGAATGCATGATGCATTCAGAGTGCTGAAATTCAAGTTCATCATGGGCCTTGTGGCAGCCAGGCTCCTGGGTCAGAGGTCAGGCTCATGACATCAACGGAACATCCAAGGGGGAGGGTCTAAATTTACACGCCATCCAGATTTCCCCCGACTCCATCCCTCACTGCTATTAATAGTCAGAGGACTGCTGCGTGGCATGCACCAGCTCCCTCTGAGAGTGTGAACATGGGACATGAAAAAACAGAGGAATCTGACCTGAACTGGCCACTACTCCTGACCACTCATTTAGTGTTGATGGCAAAGGGGCAAGGGTTTAATTAGGTGCGGGGTGGAGGAGCTAATGGTTTATTTTTTGTGTGTCAAGAGGACTTAGTGTGTTATTTAGGTTAAAGAAAGTTCAAACTAGCAATCACTGAAAACATCTTATGGATTTGAATCTCATTATACACCTAAAATTTTGTAAAGTACTAAAAACCACCTGTAAATACCATTTTAGCACAATAAAAGTAGATTTTAATTGTTTTTTCATCATCATCATAATCATCATAAAGCCATTGCAGGTTACAGGTTCTGCTCTGTATTTATTAAGTCCTGATGGCTCCTGTTCATAATCCTAAATTATACAGCCATGCCAGTAGCTCTGTCAGGTGGCCTCAGCTCCAAGCAAGGCAGTACTCTGAGCCGATGCTAAAATCAGCATGCTAACATGCTTATGACAGTGTTAGCATGCTGATGTATATCAGGATTTGTCCACCATCTTACTTTAGCTGGGTAGCATGCCTATGTTTGGTATATACCATCAAACACAAAGTATAGCAGACACTGGTGGGAATTTAATCATTTTTGCAGATATTTTGCTGTGATCAAAAATCAAGGAAATCACCAAAGTAGTATTAATTGCTTGTGTCTGTAAAATTTTTTTGTCAGCAATCATGTGAATGTTGAAATATTTCACCCTATATCTGAAAAAAAAGACCAGCTGGTGGCGCTAGATGACATTCAGTTGCTCACAAAGGTCAGTAGGATTCATTCATGTATCTTTAAAACATCTGCTACAGATTGTCAACAGAGGACTAGAATGGTTTTATAAACAACTGTTGCTAAAAATGATAACCAGCTCCCTGGCATGGTTCTGCCTCATCCATGAGTGTAGTGCATGACAGTGTAGCTCAGGCCCAGAGAGCCTCATCTGTGACAGCAGGCCAATGTTGAACTGAATCTGAACTGAATCTGGACTCAAAGTTCTCTCACTCATTGCTATATATATCTTCAATCATGGTCCCGTACCTGCTCTCTGTCCACCTCTCTGCAGAATTATGCAACAAGGTAAAATGTTCCTACTGCTGCTGTTTAGATTAAGTGAAACCAAATTAATCTAAATAAAATTTTGGATTGGTGTTTTTCACTTAAAGGTCCAGTGTGTGGGTTCTAGTGGCAAAAATATAATGTAATACAATATGACATGAATATTACATTAGTTCTTTTCCATATTCTACTTATAAATCTCCTTAAATCCTACACACTGGACCCTTAAAACATTATATAAAAACTCATCTACTTTGGGGAAATGATTCAGGGCTTTAGGATGGCCTGGTCTTCAGTGAAGGATGAAATGGCTTCAGAGGGAAACACTTAAACAGCAAGTCCTCTTACATGCAAAACTATTCACTCTAACTGACAAACTTTTCCATCTTCATGTCTGGATCTTCAATTTACCGTTTCCCTTTTTCTTCTCTAGGATATTCAATACCGACAACTTCTCCTCCGGATGCCTGAGAGTCGAAGGGGGAAACTTTCCATGCGCCCGCTCTTGGCGTGACAATCCCGCTGTAGACCTAACTGTTTCCGTCTATCCACCTCTGCTGTTAAAGCACTCCCTCCACCTCACTTACTTTCTCCTTTTTTGTAACGTGACACAAACAGCCACTTTCCACTGCCCCAGACCTGAACCTTCATTCAAATTCTCTGTCTAACTCTCTCTCTCACTTTCTCTGACACACACGCACACAAAAGAAAGTCTTATTCAGTTTGAAATCTATTGTCAGCATTGCTAAGTGTTTGAAATAAAACAAGTAATGATCGGTTGATAATTAGATTAAAAATTAAAAGTCAGGGGGATCACCACACACACACACACACACAACACACATCCAACCAAATGCATATACATATACGTGCATTCTTGCATGTTATGGTTATTAGTGCCTGTCACACACTATGTATGTACTGTATAAAGACCAGGCAGTTAAGAGGCCAAGCCATTAGCCATAAAATTGCTTTTACAAAAATTGAATCAGAAGCCAAAAAAGAATAAAAGAAAAGAAAAAAAATAAGAGCAACAATCATTTTAAAAAAGCATATTTGAAAAATAATGAGAGCAGCAGAGCTCTTGCAGGCTTTTGCCCTAGTCATTTAAAAAGCTATAAAACCTCATTAAGCAGGTTTGTGTTCTCAGGGCAAACGAGTGAAGCTGGATCATATGGTTAACTTTTATTTTCCATTTAAGAGCCCAACTGTGTGCATTAACAAACAGGCTTGAATCGCATCTATAAATGGCAGAGTTGGACAACAGTGTGAGATCGGACCTTTGGCTGAGGATTGCACCAGTTCATGTTCCCGGCCCCCTCTGCTCCCCTTAAACCCGGCCTGTTCTGCACTAGATGGAGCCTTGCTAAACATTGGCACCCCGACTGAGGTAATGAGTGCAGCCACTGCTACTGCACCCAAAGCAAGCAGGGCTGGGGCCAACGTAGAGATAAGAGTCCCAGGAATATTGGAAGCAAACTCACATACACACACAGATAAAGGCTTTTGTTTAAGGAATGTAAGTGATGAATAAATCACTGTAAACTGAAATAATAACAAAAATGATGAATAAATGCCAGAAACAGAGGAGTAAAATTGTTTCTGTTTGATGGCAATATATATATATATATATATGTAGAGATGTGTATGCAAGCACCTTTTCAGAAATCATGTAACACCCACACATTTGCACAGCCAGAGCCAGATTAGCCAGGACAAATGTATGCTGTGGGGCCCTATTAATGCCCTTGTGTTCCCTAACTTTGGTGTTTTTGAGTAAAATACATGCAAATATACTTAATAAGATTTGCCATGTAAGCATCAAATCTCAACTGATACATTAAAGCTATTTCAAATAGATTTTACACTAATGCCCAATAGACAGGGTCTCACAATTAAGTTCAGGTAAGTCTTGAAAAGTCCTAAATAACTTTCAGTATTAAAAAAAATATCAAGCATGCACATTTAAAAGCTGCATGGAGGAAAAGAATATTATTAGTTGATCTGGGGATTTGTACCAGAAACAGTCAAGTCACACACCACTCCTCTGATGCCATGCAGACATGATGGACACCTTATTCTGAAAAGCATTCTGTATAAATGCTGAATCATGCATTTAATAGTTGACAGAGTTGAATTTTTTAAAAGTCTAATGTTTCAACACCATAATATGCAGTGATCAGAACACATTACAGTATGTGTTTTGGAAGAAACCTTCCCACCTGTGCCTCACTGCATCTATGAATCTCCAGTACACTCTTGTGTCAGCTGTCAGACGAACCAGTTCCAAAACAACAAACAAGTAAACAACCTATGAACTGATGACAGTGAACATTTTCATTTCTTGAAGCTAAACACAACTAGACAACCCTAAGGATGATAGAGCATTCTGATATAATGTGATAAATACCTGTGCCAAGTGGTAAACATTGCAACAACTGCATAATAATCAAATGTCTAACTGCCCTCAACACACATATACACACACTCCATGGCATCTTAACTGATGGAAACTTCCCTCCCTGGCATAGTGTGGGCTGTCAGTGTGGTTTCCTCACATTTCCTGCCAGGTCTGAACCAGCTGAGCCAGGGACTCATGTTCCACTCAGGGGGCTTCAATCATTCTTACCCCTGCTGCAGGCACATCCGAGTGGGTGTGAGGTCAGAGTCCGGGGCATGGGATTTCATGAAAACACAGGATGAAGTCTCCCCCTGGTGTCACAATATATGTACCCTGACAGAATTTTCAAGAAATTACATTCCTAAATTGAAAACCTATTCATAAAAGAATAACAAGTAAGCATACTCTGAGGGTTAATAGAATCAGCTGGTCAAAAATGAGAAAAAACAGGGAATTTTCTTATTGTCTGATGTGATGATGTGGACTTAACAATCTTTATAATAAAGCATTGACAATGTTTCATTATTACTATCCCTCTGAATTAATACAACTGTAATGAACATAACCTGTCTGTATCCATGTTTTATTTTTTGATGTAGTCAAAGCAAATAAGGTCTTGATAAATTAGGTATTCACATGTGTATAAATCACTTTTTTACAGTGTGACTATACAGCCTATACAGTTGTGACAAGGAACTTTCACTGTGTGTTTATCGCAGATTGTAAAATTATCATTAAATATATATTAAATATATTGACAGTATGCTATTGTGAAAAATACTCACTTAATCTCACATTAACACAAGATGTAATGTCCACCGGTCATTTAACTCAATTTGACCAGCTCTGAGTAAGTGTTGAGAAATTCATCTGTGTAGAAAACATTCATTAGATTGGCACTAAATTTACCTGTCTGCTCTGCATCATGAAATGTTCCATCTTTAGAAATAAAATTGGGATTATTATTAACTAAAACTCTAAATTTAAATGGAATTTAACTGGAATCTGAACACATTTGAAGACATCAAACTTTTACTGGGTTGTAAATACCTAAAGTGTATCATGAGTACATTATTTTGAGGCTAGAGACCATTACATCAGTACTGAAGAGTGCTGCAAAGTTTGGCACCGACCAAATCCAGTGCGCCTGCGCCGTACGTATGGCCCCGGAAGTACTTTCATGCACGTGTACCGAAGCATTTGACAACCTTGAAAAGACTACAAAGCAACTAGCTGATAGCTTAGGTCTCAACACAAACCGTTCCAGTGATGCCAGTAACCAGATTATTGTAAGTGTCAAGCTGTTCTTCATTAATGGTCGTAAATATGCAAAAGGGCAATGCAGCTAGAGCTTATATACCAGTGATTTTGCCTTTTTGGCAGTTTGGTAAGCTAGCAGAATCAGTTTACGTTAGTATCTCTCAGCCTTGAAGCTGCCTCATATGTCTTAGTGTGATATTTGGCATCTTTTAATTTATGTTACCCATTATCGGCGTACGTTAACCAGTGTTTAACTTTGTAACTCACTCCGACCCTCAAAGATGTGGCACAACATTAGCCAACTATGCTAAAAACAAACGGCCGTCGTTAACTAACAGCTAGTGTCGTTGTACAGTAACTGTGTGGGTTACTATGACATCGAGATAGTTGTAGTGGTAAGTAATGTTTGATAGAAGGGCAACTCTGTAATTACGGACTGCGTGAGGTTATTGTCATTGTAATTCAAGTCTAAGGATAGAGGGAGTCCTAGGCTGTACAGATTATAAAGCTGTTTTAGGCAAATTTGTGGTTTGTGATCACGGACTATATGCATAGAAATTATTAATTAGAAATGCTTGAGAAAGTTATTAAATGTTACGTAAAAAAGACACTGAATATAAGATTAAATTAGCATGTAAAATTTTCCCCATGTCTGGAGGTATTGGTTATGTCAACATTTATGGCTATTGGTCGGTGAAGATTTTTGTTTGCCATATCTTGAAGTCTTGGGAGAGTATATGAAGTGATTCTAACTGCTAACATGGCACACACAGGGTGAATTGATAATACCAGTTTTTTGTGACTTTTTGTAGTTTTTGCTGTCATCTACCAGTAGTAATAACAACATTATATTTTCTCAATCAAGTACCTATCTCTGGGAACACTACACAGTCACTTCAGTAAAGTATGAAAGGGCATAAAAAGAGAACAGTGAACAGAACAGATTATAAGAGCAAACAGTGGAAACACATAAATTGATTTTAGCGAAAATGGTCTGGTAGACCCTCTTTCCTTTCTTTCCGTAAAACCACACAGAAATGTTTTTGACCATCTGGTGAACGTACTGTACTGTCCTATAGCAAACCCCAATCACAGATTACATCCTCTCACTTTTCATTATGCATTATCCCTCTATTGAAGTTTTGCTTTCAATAACTTAAGACAACAATTGCCTTAAGCAAATGAAACATGGGTAACACCACGTAATTCCAAATGATTATTTGTACAGTATTAATATCCTCCAGGTTGTTGAATGTGTGTGATTTTAGAAAACAGTACAGGATGTCAATGAATGACAACAGTTTTGCCTCTCTTCTTAGATATCCACTGTACCAGCTGGGTAACCCACAGCTGAGGATATTTAGACCCAATTGGTTCCTGACTCTGGTGAGGCCAGGAAAAGAGCAGCCTCCAGACACTGTACAGTTTCGCATCCCAATGGAGTAAGTGTTTGCTAACAGAACTTTCCTGTCAATGTGTTGAGATGCATTACCGGAAATTTAAAGGCTGAGCACTCTTACTGTTATGTAATCCCATACTATTAGCTGTCAGGCTGTGTAGTATCTCAATCCGAGGACAGCTATGAGAAATGTGAATTGAGTAGGACTGTACTGAATAGTTTGAGGCCTTGAAGCTTTATTTATAACACTGACATGCAAATCCCAAATCAGCGTTTAATTGATTATAAGCAACTTCATCATTATATGCTGCCTTAACTTAAAAAAAAAAACCCTCTGCGTATCCATTCTGTTGCACAGTAGCTTTGAGTGTTGAGAAACGATTAAATGTGACATGTAAACAGTCTGCACTGTAGCAGTCTGCAGTAGCACTGTGGCCTAGATACAGAGTGATGACTGCAGACACAGAGAGGTGATTGTAACAGGGCTCTAAAAACGTTCATACAGATATATGTACTCATGTTAACAAATCTGACATAACATTAAAGCAAATTTATAGTCAGTCAAGTCAAACTCTTTTAACATGCTACTTTTTTTTAAATCATGAATTTTGTTTCCAGGGCAATAATGTAATAAACTTAAGTGAAAAACATTTAAAAACTTTGTATGCCAACTTGTAAAATGTTAAAAAACTAATGCAGAATAATTACTGAAAATAACAACAGTTTTTACTGGATAGTTTTATATTGTGAACAACTAATCCACATTGAAATATAAGTAAATAATACAAAAGGTTGCTTTTAAAAAACAAACAAAAGACCCAAGCAACTCATGTTTATAGTCTTAATCATAATGACATGCTTCATTTTGTGCCAGAAAATGGATCATTGATACATAGATTTTAGAGCTATACTGAATAGTTTTAAGCTTCGAAGCTTCCAACATAACATTCAGATTTTATATTAACACTGAATTGTGTAGGTTATCACATGTACTGCAGGGCTTTAACTGTCAGGTTGAAAGGGCAGAATGGACCGTCAAATGCCAGCAAATGGCTGCCAATGATGACTTGTCCTATGACAAAGTCAGGGGAAGACCAGAGCCTGTGAAGGAACAAGAACCTGGAGACACACAAAATCCTGCCCTGATCTAAAAAAGCATTGGAACAGTAATTTGTCTGATGCCTTTCAACATGTGTTTCAAGGGGCATATCGATAGAGTGAGGTATAGTGGCTAAGTGATTTAAGTTTGAGTAATTTCAAACATATATTGTATGAAATAGCTCTGGAAAGTGAAAAATATATGATGTTAACATTATGTATGTCTAAACATCCATGTCCTTACATTATTGTTCCATCCTGCTGTGGGTAAATGATACAGTACAATTTAAAAGCTGTAACTGTACTCTGCACAAATGGGGCTAATGCAGTCTGTGTGTCTGTGCAAAATTAAACCGATGACTGACCTTAATCAATATTTATTTTATTTTCAGGAAAAGATCAAAAAGTGGAAAGTAATCCTTTCTTAGCACACCTCATTGGGTTCAGTGATTTCTTGTGCAAATAGTAATAAATGTTTTTTTATTTTAAATGGAGCAAGATAAACAGTTAGTATCTTGATTGTTTGTTTTTTAATGTAATACAATAATACTGCTCATGTGATGCTGATATAAATAATGATAAGTGTTGATGTACATGTATACTAGAGCCCATAAATAGTCTCATAATTTGATTATCCTGTTAATGCCTACTCCTGCTTTGTTCATATGTGTTCTTACTTTTCCATATCATATCATCCATATGCCCATATCAGCTTATATACAATTCGAAGACGGTGTATCATATAATGTACCAGACATTAGCCAACCTTATTGTCTTTGTTATTATCGTCAACTATTAACTATTGCAAGTGATCCTCCTGATGATGGACAATTTCAGAGTTTCCCCGTCATGTCTTTTTCCTGTTTCTATAGGGCCATGTTCCACACTTCAATGCATCCGTTCCTAAAAAAAGGCCACAGCCCTCAATTTCAGCTATAGTTTGAAGCCTAAGAAGCATTCCAAAGGTGAATTTGTGGCTATATCCAATCTAAAAGAAAAATTTATAGTACTACATAAGATCAAAAATATAACAAGCCAAAGCCCTATGTCCTGTAAAATTTACTAACATGAAGCTACAAAATCAGTTATTTTATTTGGCACAGAGATTATTTTTGGTTGTTACCTTTTTTAATTGAAGTTTTAGTTTAGTGTCATTCAGACCTATTAATAATAGCATATGTTTCAAGTATTAGGCTGCAATAATTTGTTTTTACTGGCACAGAGGCAGTGTTTATGTAGTGTTTCAGTACTATGTACCAGATGTGCAACATGGCCACCAGGTGGCATGACAGCCTTAAAAACAGAAATCATTGGTACCAGTTGTCATTATTACTGACAGTCCTCAGTAATATAGGCAGTACACCTTATGGCTGTCTCCAATGAGCTCAGTTGCTGTGATTATTGATGAAAGGCTGACATGGGCAACTGAGTGGGAGGTCAGTGCTTTTGTTTTAGGCTGCAGTGGAAGTTCAGGCCTTGTAGTAAATAAGATGTCAAACATGAGTCACTTCGAGGAGCCAATATATTAATACAATCTAAGTAGAAAATAAAAGCAAACTGTTCTTGGTCATCCTCCAAAACCTACGTCCAAAAAAGTGTGCTATATATAAAACACCACTTTGCTACCTCTTAATTTTGCTATGTTGTTTTCTTCTTACAATTAGAGATATTTGGTGAGTTTGAGTTTGAACAACATGTATTCTGTCATAAACCACAACAGGAGGTCCTTACCAGCCAACAGTTAGTAGTGATGAGTTGATTTTGACTACATCTGGGAGCCAAGGTCACTGAGGTTAGCAGCGTTCCTCAGGCGATGAGAGGGCCAGAGCCCACACCAGGGAGAAAAAAATTAAAGTTTGAGGCAGATCATCTATGTGTCTCTGGTGGGGGTTAGACCATAATCTGTTCATCCAGGTGCTTGGCCTCCCACTCTGATTTTTGCCTCTTCTCTGCCAAACTCCTAGGGTGCTTATGTAATTGTGTGTGTGTGTGTGTGTGTGTGTGTGTGTGTGTGTGTGTGTGTGTGTGTGTGTGTGTGTGTGTGTGTGTGTGTCTGTGTGTCTGTGTGTCTGTGTCTGTGTGTGTCAGTGTCTGTGTGTCTGTGTGCACGCTTGTCAGTGTAGGCGAGTCAGTTTGTGAGAATGGTGTGTGTCTGTGTATATGCACAAAAGTGGGTAAGTGCAGGGTGCGTGTGTGTTTATAAGGGTGTGTAAGTTTTTTTTTTTTTCTTGGAGTCTTTGATGCATGGGAGAGGTGCATGGCTGATTGATATGCTGCTGGGGCCTCAGTATGCTCTTGAAACACTGTTGTTTTTTTACTTTTTTTAATACACACGATGTAGTAAATGGACACATGGAGAGACAGTGACATGAACCAAATATCACTCCCACTCTCAGCTTATTGATGAGCCTGAGTCATTACGGCAGTGAAAGCTGCTGTACTTATGACTCTCAAGGGTAGGCGGTGTTAGCGCGGGTAAGTTGTAGTGCTGAGCAGCTGTTAATGAGAAGTGGTAATGTTGGTGTTCTCATGGCAATAACACAAGGTGGCCTTTATCTCAATGACACCTAGGAACCAGATAACTGGTTGTCTGTCTTGTTCTTTTTTCCTTCTTTCTGTTTTTCTTGCTTGTTTGCAGTTTCACTCCCTTGCTATGTTCTGTTCATGTCTCTCTCTGTCTTATCCCTCCGTCTCACCCTGGACTCTGTTGTATATTGTGCTTTTTTTAAACACTTTGCAACGCGTCCAAAACCAATCCCTCTTTGGCACTTGTTGTCTGAGACACCTGGCCTGTGTTTCGTGTAATTCTCTTTCTACCTGCTTGAGGGAACTATTTGTTTGTCTTTTTGATTGTTCTCAAACCTTTTGTACTATGTTAGTATTTCCTCTCTTCTCTAGAAGGAACATCATCAAGTTTCTAGGTTGACACCCACACACACCTCTTGTGGCTCACCTGGCATGGCTAGAGGCCAGCACTGACACTCACAAAGAAAAGATCACAACACTGAACGCTGTGTTCACTACTTCTCAGTCACATGCTATGATGCTGATTAGAGACTATGAAACCAGACCATGCTGCAGTTCAGTTTTACCACACTCAGACTCTGGCAAACTGACCGTGATACACAGCAGCTCACATTGTCTTTCCTCTCCAGTGCCAGTTTAGTGCTTGTTGAATTGAACATGGTTCTAATCACCATTGCAATCACTCTGTTTCTATCTGTTTGTTTCACTTTATAAGCATGTTGCTCATGTTGCAAAATAGGTTGTTTTTCACACTAGTTAACCTCAGTTTACATTCAAGGAAGTCATGTATTCAGCCAGTGGAGGAGTGTAACTAGCTGTTGAATCTTAACTCACCCGTCTCTCTATAAGGAGTTTAGTGACTCCTGTTGACCTGCTCTTTGATCTATTTCTGCTCTATTATCAGACCCAACATCGGAACAATAAATCTAATCCTTCACACGCTGCTTATATACTCCCAACTTCTCAACTGTCTCTTTTCACCGTAAGTCTCAGGTTCCTCAGTGGCTTTCTCTTTAAACAAAGTCTGCTATTATGATCTTGATACTTTGTGTTGAGCAACTTCTGTACATGTATTGTCTGTGTAGATGGGAGGGTTAAAGTAGTGAGTGTGCGTATCTCGACTCAAACTTGACAATGGGGCAGTCTAACAATAAGGAGCGGCTTTCTTTTGCCTTTCATCTATGCAGAAAACAACTCTCCTGTTTCATTCTCACCACTAAACGCTCTGACACAATGTACTTTGATGTTGTGTGTGTGTATTGACTGTTTAGTGTACCTTAGATGTTTACCTACAATGCGTTTAATAATGGTTACACATATCTGTTGTTTTTCATTATGATGTTTTTTATTTGTGCCTTTACATAGTTTTGCAGTATTAGCTGATGCAATGGCAATTCAGACAGCAAATTCTCTTAAAAGATAAACATCTGTGTTAGCTTTCATAGGGTTTTCACAATACCACTTTTGTAAATGGTTTCTTAGGACATAAGGCAACATACATTCAAGAGAAAGTTGCCGGAATGGTGTGTTAAAGAATTTAGGTTCCTCTAAACTGAAGTAACTTCTGTTGCCTGCAACTCTGCATGACTTCTATGTGCATCTGTTCCTCTTCTTTTCCATCCCCTTGTAATACTTCAAGTTTATCTGCCAACCAAAAAGGCACCATAAAAAGCCCAATGGTAGATGCAGTCCAGTCTCTATCAAACAAAAAGCCACATTAAAAGCTTTCCTGTGGTTTGCCAAGTCAAGTTGCTAAAACAAGCAACCTTTCCAAGGAGGATTCATGGTAGCCACAAGAAGCATGATGGTCACTGAATCATTCCTATACAAAGTAATGTTCATCTTAAAATTAGAAGGACATGACAACAGCAACACCCCCATTCTTTGGATCAAATGTTGTTATAGCTATTACAAGGACTGTGGCACGGCATTCAGTTTATACAGTGGAGTACACACACAATTTTTGAAACATGACTCACCATGATGACCGCTAATCCTCCCGAAGATGAAACTAAACTACCAGATAAACAAAGTTTTTCCCATAACATTTATTCAATTGCCCACTTTCCCCCCACTAAACCAACTGCTTGTTGTTAACCTAATAAAAGGGTCTGCATACATTTTCTCCTCTCTGTGAAATTAGGTCAGTATGGGTCAAACCTGCAGGTGGCAGCAATACACTAAGAACAACATGTGTTCATACATACACATGTGATTACGCTATCAAATCAAAGATAACTGATGCCTCAGAATTTTTGTTTGAAGTGAAACTTTTGTCTGGCTTTGCTATTTTTGTGAATAATGTACACTGGTTAAAGATTTCATGTAGTCATAGATGAGTGTACTAAGATATTTTGAAAATATGTTTTCCTAAAAAGTGACTATTGACATATCTTTTCTCTTTTTAGACATTTTATCAACCAATTTAGGTAACAAAACTGAACCATAAATTTAATACCATGAACTTGTGCTGAAGTAATATCTTTGAAATGCAGTGTCTATAGCGTGTGTACTAATCAGACATTTTTGGATTTTTTTGTATTTACAGCCCATTTCATCAACAGCTGCAATTCCCTTTGTAAAGCGCAAACATGTTACTTTGTTTATTATGTTGGTATATATATATTGCTGTGTCATCTGCATACATAGAAATTTTGATGACGATTAATTTTCTTCCATCAAAAATGATCTGTCTTATTGACAGCTGCCCCAGCTACAGTCTATTCTCTTCAAGTTGGTCTTTGTAGCACAGTCCATGAAGTGTGACTACATAGGCATTCTAATAGTCATTACCGTAATTTCCGGACTATAAGCCGCTACTTTTTTCACACACTTTGAACCCTGAGGCTTGAACAGTGATGTGGCTAATTTATGGACGAAAGTAAACAGGAAAGTGTGTGTTGAAGTCAGGCCTGCATGATTAATCGTTTTAGAACCTCGATGTAGATTCACCCCTACATACAATTTAATTTCTATATTAGGTTGATTTTTTTTTTTTTTTTCCAAGAGCCAGCGACATGTGTCAGAGTTGTAAACAAGCGCTCCAAGGCTTCTCCCTTATCCTATGACAAAGCGCCTTTTGGTCATGCGATCCACAGCACGCAGAATCAAATAGTTGAGTAGAAAGTTTTTGAGGAGGGACTGCGGCGTTTCCGAAATAACGTTAATCGCAAGGAAAACTCAGTGAACAAATGAATGCAAAATGGATGTTGCTGAAAACCCAGGTAGAAAAAAAATCATGGCAGAAAATCGTGATTTCAATTTAAAGCTAAAAAAATCGAGATTCATATTTTTTCCTGAATCGTGCAGGCTTAGTCAAAGTTATTCTAAGGGTGTTCAATTCCGACACTGAAGAAGACAGCTTCTGGGGTTTTAGTGCGCATGAGGAAGATGAAAATAGCGATCAAGGATTTTTCTGGTAGGCTACTGTATTTTTTATTTTTTTAACCAGCCATGTTACAGGCATTGTTCGGAAAATACATTTATTTAATTAAAAGTTAAAAAAATCTATCTGTGTTATACTTTTCTGTGTAAATATCCCATGTTACAATGTGAACATCTGCAGCTTATAGACAAGTGCGGCCTGTATATGTACAAAATCTTTTTTCTTTTTAAATTTAGTGGGTGCAGCTTATATACAGGTGTACTTTTATTATCAATTTGTGTAATTTTTCTGTAATTATATTACTAATTACAAAGTAACTATGTATTCATTTACAACTTTATGATGTCTTTTATTTTTTAAATAAGATATGTTTTGGAAGATAAATAAGTGGTGTCATGATACCTTTGTCAATAGATCCAGTCCTGGTTTTAGTCGTTGTTTGTTGTTTTTTTTAAAAAATGCTTTTGGCAGTTTTGCCCTTATTTAATAAGTAACTATTGCGACAGATAGGAAACAAGAAGAAAGCGAGGGAGAGCGACAGGGAAATTACATGCAAAAAAGATAGTAAGCTGTTGTTGCACTGATAATGTTTTGTTTCTTAGTACGTGTCTTAAGCCGTTTTCACATGTGAACTATGGTTAACCATCTACAAACTTAGCACACAACTATGAATTGTTGGTCCGTCTTGTTTTCACGTATTGGAATTACTACTAATAGGGTTAAGATGAGGAATGGTGCCTGGGTACAGAGTGCAGGAGGCATGGCGTGTTTTGTTTACAGTGTATCAAGGATGGCTGATAAGGCGACCAACTTATCTGTAATGATGACTCTTTTTTGTTGATATCAGTTCTGCATGTATCTGAAAGTATCTGCGTGATCAACAAAAGAGTGAGAAGCAATGTACAGGCAAGCAGAACAGAGTAAGAAGCAGCTGCACTTTCTCAATTTAGATTCTATTTTAGAAAAAGCTGCTGCATTTTGGATTTGTATCCAGCAGCAGCATGAGAACATCAACACTCTCGCTGGCTGCGACTTTGCTGGACAAAGACCTGCTCTATTCACACATTAGTTCAGTTACACATAGGGCTGGGTGAAATGACAAAAATATGATGACAGTCATTTTTCCTTGTTTATCAGTATCATATTTAGAACAGTATATACTTTGATAACCCTACCAGTTAAAAGGGTATCCCGATAAAGACTGAACTTTGAAGAAAACTGATGTCTGAAACTTATCATAATTGTCAATGCATATTTTATACCAGTCCTCATCAAAATAATTGAATCACTCATCCCTAATTGCATTTTACGCTGGCTAATGACTGGGGAGCTGATTGGTTTAAGTCTGTGCCTAATGGTTTAGACATGTACGTTCACACATACTGCTTTGCTGCAAAATGGCAGTAAAATTTAAGTTTAGCAGTGCTTGTGTGAATGGGTTAGGGTTAGACCAGTCTTCAGACCAGTAGGGTGTCCTAACTTTTTGTTTGCTTTAACATCAGTTTTACAAGGAGTTATACAAAAATTATTCGGCCAAAAATGCAGATACACTAAACCTTATGTTTCATTCAATTCTTGTGTGTTCTGTAGGATTTGTGGTTAAACAAAATTGTGTGGTTGGCAGAATAGGGCATCATTTATGCACAACGGAGGCATCTACCATTCACCTGGCAGATGTTTTTATAACCAGGAGATTATAGGAAAAAGTGACATGCAGCAGTCTCTGAGCTTTTATAATACCCTCAGTAACCTTATTGTCAAAGACTTTCAAAGCTGCCTTTGTCCTATTTTGCACTTTTCCAACTGTGCCCTTTTGCCGGCTTCTCTCATATACTTTTGGGGCATAAGAGTTAATGGACAGCCTTTAACTGCTGAAAATGATACTCACAATCTCCTTTGCTGAGTGTGAGTTAGCCCATATCTTAGAATAGGAAATATCGAGGAGCATGTAGATTCATTGCAGAGGAAGGATTACATTTCAGAGCAGCTGACAGAGGTGTGTGGGTTAATCTGCTGATTGATGAATCTATCGCATATCACAATCCATCACAATATTATCACACACAAATACAAACAGACACCTCACACACCAGATGGTTTGTTACACAGAACCATCTGGAAAGTCGTCCCTGTAAACTGTTTAGAAAAGGGCAGGCACTTTCAAAAAATACTGGGTACGAATTGGACAAATAATCTTTCTTCCACCGTCCATCAGGGACTAACTTCAACAAATCAGATCAACGAAGCATATAAGGTAGTAGGAGAACGCTATGAACAGAGTGTAGGTAAAGTAAACTGCTGAAAGCTTTTTGGGAAAATAGCAAAAACCTCCTTTTTATCATACGACACTGTGCTTTGGACACAGGTGTGTAGATCTTGCAAATCCAGCTGACTCATAAGGTTAGACTAACACAGCAGGCCAATACAAAAGCCTACATTTATCCTGTGTCTTTACCTGTGTCTGCTATGCCTTCTTTCAGCACCACTTTGTATTAGATTTAGGTCTTATGTCTTATTTCTATATCTACTATAAACAGGAAGGGTTGATGAATATTTACAAATGTTGTCAGTAAGTGTCACTCATTCAATTATCTTATTTTGAACTGGTGTTGGGGTTAACTGACTAAATATCATTAATGACAGCAGACAAACATTGTGAAGATTCCTCCTTGTTTATAGAGGACGTCATGTCATAATTTCGACAGTGTCATGATAGTGTCATGTCGGGCTTTGTCACACCCCTTCAAGTAAAGTGGTACCTTGTTTTCTGACAATGATGCCAATGTGCCTGTTTTAAAACTGCTTGGCAACAATGGACCATAATTGACCTAATCCATTGTCTGCATCATCTGATGCCTTCTAGCTTTTGTGTTTGGAGTTCTTTCATCGTCTTGGGTAAAGAAACTTTGTTGCATGTGTGTTTGTGTATAAATATATACTAGTTGCTGAGAAACGGTGCCTTAGCTTTGGCAGAAACTGAAGACAGGTTTCCATTCTTCCAGAAGTGTGAAAGGTTAGCTTGTGGAGTCAGATGGTTGTTTATACTGCAGTGATGATCAGATGTTGCCTGCATCACTATTGGAGACACCACGCCCTTTGTCTAAGTTTAGTCCTTGTTTATGTACACGCTTAACTCAACATTTTCTCCTCAGTTTTCAGCTCAAAGCTTTATTTCGGACTGGATTTCAGTTTTTAACTGTAAATGGGAGTTGTGTACTGTCTCAGGGCAGAGAAAAAATGCCTATCTGTTGTAACCTCTGTTAATCTAGTATTCAGTATTTGTGTGTCCATGTTTTTTATTGTATAAGCCTATTCTTAACTTTATTTTTCTAATTATTTTGTCTATGTTTATTGGCTTTTTCAGCCATAGTGCTTGCATACTTGTAAAGTAAAAGACATGTCTGTGCTTGTGCAAGTAGCATATGAGCTATTTGTATGTTAGTGGTGGTGAATGATTTGAAAAGAAAAAGCAGATGGATTTAAATTGGGAAATGTTCCTCATTAATCAGGATTAGTGTTCTCTCTGCTAATGATCCACAGGAGACCTCACAGTCTCAGAGCCACTTTCCACTCTTCGAGCTCCCTTGAACCTGCTTTCTAGGAAAACCCGTCTCTCAGCGCAGTCACTCTCTGTTTCTTCCTCTCTTGATCTCAAGTACCACAGTCACTCCGCTCTGCTTCACTGCCCTCTGGCACACACACTGTGAGATGGGGGTTATGGAGGGGAGGTGGGTACAAATGGAGCAGAAAGGCACATTTGCATGGAAACATCTTTTTCTTAATTTGGTAAAGGGAGATGAATAAGCCCAAAGAGGCCTTAACAAGTTTGTTTACACCTTTCTTCACACATTGATGCAAAAACTTGTCCACACTAACGCTCCAAGTGATCCTGGGCCAGTGCTGGCTCTGAGTGAACTCAGTTCAAGCTAAGTTTTCTCGTTTCACAAAGGCAGCTGCCTGAAATTGGAGTTTCGTAGAAATACCCTATCATAGTCAGGAGTCACCACATCAAACTAGATCTTGCTTTCCATAACGGTGGAATTAAATGTGGAAATAGTTAACCAAAGTATTGTAAATACAAGCTTACCCCTCTTGATAAACAGAACTTAGTAGGTCAAACGGAGCTGTTCTAGGTCTACACCAGTATCTGCTTTGCCAAAATTTAGTGCATTATAGAGGAAAAGGTAATTGTTTGTACAGCATGGAAACATTATATTACATCATTCTTAGATACAAAGAGTCTTTGTGTTAACAGATGGGATTTTCTCATGCAAATGTTTGCCTCGCCTAATATTGTTACAACAGCTCAAGGTATTATGCTATTTATTCTAAAAAACAGGGAGTATTGCATTAGTCTATTATATCAAAGAACCATATGAGGTGATAGAAGACGCCATATCTGAGGCACTCATGCTGGACCACAGCGTTGCTATTAAGCACTTTGTCAGACGCATTTAGGAAGTGCTCTCTACTAGACTAATCCAATTGGTTAGATTGATTAGCCGTTAAAAGCTTTTCTTCCTCTGGTCGGAGAAGTCTGTTCCAAATGCTACCCAGTGGGCTAGCTTTAGCTTCACAGGCTCTCTGGATCAGTTGATGCCAGGCCTACTTCCTGTGTCAGGTTTCACTGGGCGCGATCAATACATGCAGACAGCTAATTGGATGAACCCTGACACTCACATTTCTCTCCACTTTGTGGTCTAGAGAGTGAAAGCTGAATATGGGTTCATAGGGGAGTGTCCTGTCCGTTACAGTAGGTAATAAAACAATAGAATTTATGGGAATGCAGTGTGTAAACAGGCTTCATCATTTTTGTGTGTGTGTCAGTTAAGTGAATGAGGTGCTATTTCACGGACAGTGATCCAGCATGTAACCCTACAAGTGCAGGACTGCAACTTCAGACATCTTCCCTCACTTCCTCCCTCCTCACATACAAATTAAAACCACTCCTTACCACATGCAAACGCTGATGCTGGATGCCTTGTATAACCCCTGTTCTCCTGTCTCTCTTTTTCCCTCCCTATTTGTGTGTTCTTCTCTGTCTGTTCTGAACATGTTTACACAGAATGACCAAGTATGATGTAAAGAACTACCTAGAGAAGATCTACAACATCCCAGTAGGAGCAGTCCGTACTAGGATACAGTTTGGTGAGTGTCTTCACTGTTTGCACAAACACATACAGAGAGCTATTACATTTGCAGAGTAAATGCACTGGTTGATACTAAGTCATAAAATATTTATATTTTCCATGGATATGATAGTGAAGGTACAACTGGACAGAAGTTGTTTTTTCCTTAACCTTGCCAACAGTGAGTATTTTCAAAAGTGTGAGCCCAAGCTCAGGCCATAGACCCTCACAGGTCTGATGTTGTCCAAATGACAGACCCAACCTGGGACCAGAGTGAGGGCCCAGTCCAAATTATATTTAGCCTAATTGAGCTTGGTAGGATTCCCTTGTATTGCCTCAGGTCCAGAATCTGTGTGCCAATATCTCTTATATCAAAAATATACAAGTGGATTCACAGTCATATCTGAACATTTGGTACATCATCATCATTGTACAAAAACGTGTTCTGACATAAGATGGAAAGTTGGATATATTGCTACTTTTGTTCAACAGTGGTTGCTCTATAGTTTTTGCTGTATCATGCTGCTACCAGGGCTGAAGTTATGTCTGTGTTTGGGTATGTTTAGGTCAACTAAATTTTGGGTCTGAGTGTCTGTGGGTCATTTTTATATCAAGTCCAAAACCTCTAAATCAAGTAACATGTTTAGATAGAACATATTTCATATGTATCATCACATTAAGTGCTCTGAGTATGAGTATTTTCTATTAAAAATGCAGACATCACTGCCTGAGTTACTGAGCTTATGACAAGGAAAGAAGAACATTACACACATCGTGACTGTAGTTCTATGTAAAGACATTCTATGTAAAGACATGGAGCCCATCCAAACTGTTAAGAGAGAGGGTGTTAAGGCAGTGGTGAAAACACTTGATTCGTGGTACGCAATACCAAGCCACAAACATTTCATCCAAATTAAAATCCTAAAGTTGTACTGCAGCTGTTGTGAGTAAATCGAGCAAATGTTTCACACGCGCGCACACACACAGAACACACACATGCAGAGACACAAACACACACTCAAAAAAAACCCCCACACAAATTCAGTATGCTAAGCTCTGTGTATTAAAAAACACTATAAAGGATATTTAATTCTAATTTAAATAGAAAATTGATGTGAAGCAACAACTGGAACCTCCTACACTGCGCTGTTAATAGTATGTGAAGTATGTTGGAAACACTTGTTTCTTAGTAAAGTTTATTTGTATTGCAAAGTTCTTGCACCAAGGGCTTTTTGATTAATCTGGAAATGTAGAAGATCAACTCTCTGAAAGTATTTGTTGGGCTTGCTGATATGTCAACCCACAAGACTAAATGCAAAATCTTATAAAACTTTTTCCTACGTAAATTTAACTTGAATATCATTCTTAAGTTGTTTTATATTATAGTCTTTAGGGTTGATTAATCCTAATAGACTTTTTAAAGAGTTGACAGTTTTGTTAATTAAGTTAGGCATGTGGAATTCACAGATAGATGATTTTTGTTTTTAGGAAGCTGGCAGTCAAATTTATTCTTTTTTGGAGGCTATAAGCAGTGGTTAGTGGTGATTACCAATTTAAGCTTGCGATGTGCACTGCTTTCCCATTGACATACAGCAGCAGGAGTGTTTTTTTTCTGCGTCTAGTTGCGGTAGTGGTTAGCGTGCCTGGCTTTCCTTGCCTCTAACACACACAGCTGCTTATCTGACAATCTGCTGCTGCAGCATTCCAGCCTTCAGCTGTCCCAGGACACCCCATGCTCCCTCCACGCAAACACTTACTATTCACTGACAAACTTAGTTTCAGGGCCCTAAGTATTCCATCCCTTTGTCATGATGATGATCATTGAGCCAATAGTGTTATATCACTGATGCTGCAATACTTAGGACTTTTTCTTTGGAGGGGGGGGGGCTTTTAAGTTTACAGGAACTGGTTTTGGGGCTCCCTACAAGCCAAGGAATTTGCAAGTAATGGAAGAACAGTAGGAGAGGACATATGAGTGGCTTTGAGTTGGAAAGACACTGAGGAACAGCTAAAAGAGGAAGCATAAGCCCCATTTACACTGCCCCTGAAGGGCCGCAAGGAGCCCCCTCTACCCCTGGAGGAGAGACTGGGAAGGAGACATGGAGGGAGGGAGGAGGAGAGAGGTGCCTAGCCGAGCTTACATTGTGGAGGACCCATTAACGCTGTTTATTAGGGTTGTGTCATTAAAAGCTAAAGGAAAAGGAAAGCCCCTTGGGAGGGTGGATGGAAGGAAAGCAGTGAGCTGTGGTGGGACGGAGGAGGATGGAGAAGAAACGGCGGCTCAGGGCCCCTGCTGATCCCGAGGTGCGTCAGAGAAGGTATCCCTGTCTGCGTCAGGAGTTCCACTCCATTGGCAGCGTAAAGAGGAGAACCAACAGAGGAGAGTGAGGGGCGCAAACGACCCTTTCTTTCCTCCATGGGCGACAGGGGTATTTTGGAAGAAGTTGCCATGGTTACCCCTCCGGCCTGGGATTTGTAACATGATAGCTGGCTGCCAAACCGCAATCTCAAAGTGGGAGAAATTGTGCTTGCGTTTGCGAGTGTTGTATGAAAGCTCTGCCTGTGTGTCTGTATGTGTTAGGAAAGGGCTATGTAAATAAAGAGGAACACTGCTTTGTACGTTTGAAAGGCCGACAAGTTTGTGTGTTTGTGTTTCTTGTTAATGAGAGGACAGGTCAAAGCCTTACCTTGCTCTTTTTTGAAAGGTTGTAGCATTTGGCTGTGGAGTTCCTCAGCCATCAGAAACACACGCACACACATACACACACTGCACTCACACACGCACACACACAGAGGCACGCACTGTTCGTTACCTCTGTCTCCCACCCACACAGGGGCCTCCAGTTAGCTAGGGGGGTGTGGAGGGGGGTGTTTTACAACCCTGCTCAGGGCTTTCCCTGAGCTGTGGGCTGCCTGGCTAGTGATTACTAGCTACACGTACCACACACACACACACACACACACACACACATACACACACACACACACACTCTCTCTCTCTCTCTCTCTGTGTTAAACACACACACACTCACAAATGACTCATTACAGCGGAATTTTTCCCTTGTTTTTCATGTCATAAACCGTTCCCATGGCAATGGCAGTTACTCAGAGGGCCTGTTGACTTGACCACCGGGGTCTCATTGAGATTAAAGTTTTAAGGCAAAGATGAATCATTTGATGCTCTGTACACTATCTGTCATTAAAACTGTTTTTGTTATAAAGAAATGATTGAGATACCTGTGTGATATGCCTGTAGGTTTAGTATAGTAAAACTAGCTTTTTATTGAACTTGAAGCCAGACTCCAAGCCTGTCTCAAGTCACAAACTCACACACTCAGCATTTCCCTGAGCCCCATATCTTTCAGATTTCTTAAGGTTTGACAGGAGAGAAGATGATATCAACATCATCATCTCCAGCTGCATAAGAGGTTTACATGCTTTTCATAGTCAACAAGATGAGGATCTTCCTTGCCAGTGAATACATAAAGTAATCTCAGTTCTACAATGAAATGAAAAAGATGTATTTTAAACCATTGTTTCAAACTGGAAATAAACATATGTGTGATAATTGCAGTGCAGGTAAATCATATCATTGTGCTGACTCTCACATCAGGGCTGACTTTTGTTGTATTAAATGCCTTTCATTTGTGGTAAAGGCTTTTGCACACAGCTCCTTTCATAATCAATTTATCAGTTATGCAACTGGTCTTATCACTAGAAGAAATGGAAGAAGACATTTCAAAAATTGTCTTGTGTGACACCATCATGTGTTTGTTACAGTCATCACCAATCCAAAACTCAAAATACTCAGATCAAATTTGATTGTTGACAAGCATTTTCGGCTGTTGCTGGAGATGCTGAAAGAAAAGCCTTGCTATCGAAATTTAACTCTTTTTTCATCCTGCTGAAACAATAAATGAACCAAATTTTAAAAGCTTACTATTAATAGAGAGCTCAGCAAAAAGTGACATTTCCTGGGTTGTGTGACCTAAATTGGTCTCCCAGAGTCAGACTGTTGATGCTTCATGAGAAACATGATGCAACGGACACTGCAATGCTTTCAAGCATTTGATAGAATAGAATGGCATTATCTTTTTGATGTCCTCCTGAGATATGGACTAGGTGAAATTTTTCTTAAATGGATTCAGTTGTTGTATACAAACCCAACTGTTGAGATTCTTACCAACAATACAACATCAAAACCCTTTAGTTTACAAAGATCTACCTGACAGGATTGTCCTCTATCACCATTACTATTTACATTAGCAATAGAGCCTGTAGCTATGGCTGTAAGGGAACACATAGGAATATCAGGTATTATAGCTGGGGGGGATGAAACATCGTATTTCACTGTTTGCAGATGATAAAATGTTTTTCTTGACAAACTTAAGAAATAGTATTCCTAATTTGATAGGATTAATCGAATATTTGGGAGATTTTTCTGTTTCTAAAATTAATAATTAAAAATCCATACTAATGTTCCTTAATAAGGAAGAACGACAGAATCCCATAACAAATACCTCATTTATGAAGACAACTGAAGGATTTAGATATTAAGATGTTAAAATAACTCCTGAATTAAATGAAATAACCTTGGCAAACTACAATCCCCTGTTAGAAAAAATAACTGAAGCACTGAATCGCTGGTCTACTTTGCCGATATCTATGATTGGGTGAAGAAATCTAATTAAAATGACTGTTTTACCACAATTTTTATACTATTGTCAAACACTCCCACTGCCATTGCCAAAGATGTTCTAGGATAAACTTAACAAATTATTTAGCCAATTCATTTGGAACGATAGGAGAGCCAATCTTCGTCTTAAACTACTGTGTTTGCCTGGGGAGAGGGGAGGGCTTTAACTTCCCAACCTCAGATGGTATATATAGCCGCCCAACTAACCTCAGCATCATACTATTTCTGTACTACAGCGCCTCCTGCCTGGGTGTACACTGAACGTTAATCCACTCCACTACCATTAAGTTCATATATGTACTTTTCAGACCTTAAAACATTAAAAAGATGTACAAGAAACCCTTTCCTTAAAAATACCATCCTAGTCTGGCATGCAGCACATAAACATATAGGTGACATGCCTATTTTATCTCAGTTTAAATTCCACCTGGCAAAAAAGACGGAGGATTAAGGTTGTGGCACACAAAAAGTGTACAGAAAATAATGGATCTTTATGAAGATAGAATTTTACTTGCTTTTAGTCAATTATGTCAAAGATATCAAATTCCTAAAAAACACTTTTTCAAGTATCTACAGCTAAAAAGCTATATGTCATCAAAAAATTAACGGATAATGTATCCTTCACCTATCAGAACTGGAGGAAATAACAATAGCCAACATAGGAACAAAAGGCTGTGTATCTAAATATTACAGCCTATTAGCGGCACATAGTAATGAATCAACACTAGATAAACTAAATGCATGGAAAATTGACATACAAGAAGACATTGATGAGACAGACTGGTATGAAGCTTGCTTAAAGGCGCAAAAACAAACAATAAATACAAGGTTCCAACTACTTCAGTACAAGTGGTTGATGAGAATGTATATAACTCCTGTCATACTCCATCATATGTCAGCCAATATTCCAGATACTTGTTCTAAATGTTTGGATGAGAAGGGTACTCTATTCCATTGCTTATGGGAATGTTCAAAGATACAGAACTTTTGGAGGGATGTTATAAAATGTTTATCGTAAATGTTTAATATCAATGTGCCATTAAATGCCAAACTGTGTGTGCTTGGAATATATCCAAAGAACTTTCCTCAAACATCGAAGCAGACCGTACCACTGGACTTTGGACTATTACAAGCCAGGAGGGCTATTGCACACCGTTGGAAGAGTATGGATGGTTCTTCATTAGGAATGTGTATAAAGGAACTCTCTCGCTGCATAGGATTAGAAAGACTAACATACATCGCAAAGGGCAAACAAAAAAACTTTAATAAGCTTTGGGAACCTTACTGTCATGACAGAAGGGAATTTAAGATTCACTTGAGAATAGGGCTGGGCAATATGACCTGAAATCAATATCACGATAAATTGGTCAGTTTTACCTCAATAACGATAAATGCACGATAAATCCCCAACCACCGTATATCTATAATAGGCCTGCACAATTCAGGAAAAAATATGAA
>JAPZDZ010000023.1:8281102-8293069 GCA_029783805.1 Acanthurus tennentii | reverse complement strand
CACACACACACACACACACACACACACACACAAACACACACACACACACACACACACACACACACACACACACACACCTGTGACGTGTGCATCATTGAAGCATTCTGAGCCCTAGAGGACTGATGTTTTCCTTGAGTATCATTTGTTCCATAGTCACAATCATGTACCAGTTTTCTGAAGTCATGCTCGTTTGACAGTGATCACATACAGAAACACTGAGATGCAGGCTCTATGTTCCTAAAATGGCTTGATTTTAAAATCAAATATCAAGCCTTTTTTCATAGCAGGTTCAGAAAAACATGCTCTCTCAACTTCTTTTCTACCTCACTCACTCTCTTTTGTATGCACACAACAGACACACACAAACTCTCACACACAGAGCCCCAGAAAACCCTCCTTTCTTTTGCAGCAGTGGGTAGCAAACAAGATTGTTCCTAATTGACTCCACATGTGGGAGACTTCTGTGGGTCGATGCTCACACCGCGGTCCCCCCATTCCACCCTCATCTTTCCCTCCCCCTCGTTCTTCCCCCTGCTCCCTCCATCAGCTAATATTGCAGCAGTAATGCATTTGCTCTCTCTCTTTCCCTCTCTCTCTCTCTATTCTTTCTCATTCCTTACTGTTGGTTTGTGGTTGAGGAGAGGCCTCCCGTTAGCGGGGTTCCGTGACGGCCATTTTCCTCAGGCTTAGGGGGGACCCCAGTAACAGGGGAAGGAGATAGCGTCTGCATGTGTGAAATGTGCACTGTGTGTGGGAAAGTGTGTATGTGTGTGAGGGGCTCACAAAGGAGAGGGGAATAAGGGCATGATGGAGTCATGCCAGAGCAGGGAGGTCCAGAGACGGGGCAAAGCGATCAGGGGCTGGGGGAAGAGGTTTTGTGTATGTGTGCGTTTGTGTGTGTGAGTGTGTGTCTTTTGCTGGTGGTGGGGTGACAAAAACAGCAGTACAAAATGAAAAATCTTGAGTCTATCAGACCGCTTTTAGGTCTGGCTTCACATCAATGAGACTGGAGTGTATAGAGTCAGGCTGCCTTCATGCTCCACTAGAACTTGTTGAGTTTAAAAGGGCTAACTCTAGTTGCTACGCCTGAGGTATAACTTGCTTCAGATTTTCGCATTCAACTCATACTTTTCCATAGATTTGATGCTGTAGCAGACTGATGTTGGAAAATCCAATTTTGCATTGCACTTCTCGGCCTCTGTTTTAGACATTACTTCATATACAGTAGATGTTATTAGATTGCTTGTCTGGTTCACCTCACTATTTTTTTCTGGTAACATTTTCATTTCATACGTAAGAATGTTCCAGTATTTACTGGGCAAATCATCACCTGTATTATCAGGAAAACCTGTACTATTTTTGCAGCAAATCCTTTTTCAAAGTATACTTGAATGTGCCTGTTAGAGAGAAAGACTTTTTTGTGGCCAATCATGTTCATAATGCATGTCAGACCCTGTGGTTTACCCTCATTAAATTCTCTTGGCCCATCTCACAACAGAAGTGCACTGTGCCACCATTGCCAGTTAAACTTGCCTTCATTTGAAATCTCCATGAACCCAATCTGGTGCTTTTCATAGAAGAGAAAATAACCAGCCCCTAAATTTTAGTGTGCTTTGAACCTTTCCAGTCATTTCCTATGAAAATGTCTAATAGAGTTAGGTGTGATTGGTCAGACTAAGAAAGCAGGGTCATACTAACGTCACACGAGGGAGAGGGGGGTTGTTCCTCTATCATGAGCCAAGGAAAGTGTAATCACGTAACACATTGTTGGGCGGCTTGTCAGTCAAATTTACGATAAAGTACTCTTTGTCTGGCATGCAAATGAAAAGGCTGTGGTGAGATTTGGTCAGAAGAGCTTCGCTCTTTGGAGTGGCAGCTATTTTGCAAGCGAACTTCTGCGAACTGCTGCAGCTGGCTAGTGCCAGCTGCAGCACTTCAGTTGGCTGTGGGCTCACAGTGCATGTTGAAAGCTCTCGGAGGTTGACGTGGTGAATATATGAATGGGATGCCTGAACAGTTTGAATGATCCAGTTTAGTGCCACATTGTGTTTTAATGACAAATGCATGCTATAAAAGTAGAGATGTCCTCTTAGCGATTTGTCTACAGCTGGTCAGGTTGTTAATTTGACAACATACTGCAGTTGAACAGTGCTTGCAAATTATGGAAAAATAACAGATTTATATATTAATTTTATTCTGAATTGAATCTATTGTTTTTTCTCTTGTTATTAATTGTATTATTGAAACAGTTCTAGAAAAAATTTAGGGTTTTTTCCAGAACATATTCCTAACTTTAATTTTTACTTGGCAAAGAAAGGTTCCATGGTTGGTAAGTGAAGGTTCTCCATCATTTCCTTTAAAGACTGTGATGATATCTGGGTAAAGAAAGGAATCTCAGACATTTTCCTAAGTTGTTTTTAAAGAAGGTCAGAAGAGGGGAGCAACAGTTTGTGTTCTTTGTGTGTTATGCGCTGCAGGGTACATCCAGGTATCCGTGGGATGTTTGCAACCATTTGGCTTAAAAATCCACACTAGTTAAGTGTGGTTTGGCACTGTTTATACACATAATAAAATCACAGAGATTAGAAATCTGTGTGTATTATCAGTCACAAACCTAAGAGGTTGCAGTCTCTAGACACCTCTTGATTGATTCAGTTTCCTAGAGGGCTTTGATTTGACTGAAAAAAAGATAAATGCTTTTGATAAATCTTGATTTTAATACGTGATTTAAACTCACGTAGATGTCAAAATTTTGACAAAAACGTTTATTGTATTAAGAAATTATTAATATATTTGAAATCATTTTACATTCTCACAAGATACTAAGCTTGACATTCATCTCACTCATGTAATTACTGAGAAAAAACCAAAGCATGTTTGCTTGCAAATCATTGTCTTTTTATTGAGAGAATAATTTCAAGAGTTACTAGATAACTCAAGCACGTGTGTGTATTGTGACTGAACTTTGATGTTCTGTCAACATCTCATTGTTAACTAAAATAAATAAAATATCTATTATTTTGCTTAATAGTTGTGAATAAATATAAATTTAACATGCCTGTATACAATCTAAGAATTGATTTCCCCCCAACTCCTTACTTCCACTGAACATCCATTAAGAAATGAACACAGTACAACTTGACACAAAGTGCTTACAGACAAAACCTAATCAAAATCAGAAAATAAATACAAAAGTTTTAAAAAACAAACATTAGTGCAGTATTTAGAAAACATGCTGCAAGTATACAAACATGCTGCAAGTATAGACAAAACAACCAAATGCAAAAATGTGCTGCAAATACAAACAAATAATACCCCAAAATACAAACAAATGCTAAAAATACAAAAACAAAATTAAAAATACAGAATAAAGCAAAAAGCAGTCCAATGGCTCAAAACATTTACATAAAGCAAAACCTGGTGCAGCGTCAGGGACAACGGCAACTCAAAAACGCATACAAAAATCTAATCAAATACAACTTGAAACATACTTTCATTTTAAAATAAAAAAATATACATCAGCATCATTATATGCTGCAAATACACAAACAATGCAAAGGTAAAAACACACAAACCCCATAAACAAATGCATCGAGAAGACTGCATAACCAATTTGTGCAATAAAAGTTCTCAAGGCCTCCAGGGGGAGTGCTAATGGGAACAGCTTGATATTTAACCACAGGGATAAAGAGAGATAGATCGTACAAGAGCATGCCAGACCGTAATGTCTGTCCTTGTAATGTGTTTTCTGTTATTGTATAGATATTTTTTTGCAGTTATTTTTTTCCTTTGTAGGATATGTCTGTTGTTTTATATATTTTGGTTTTTGCAATGTTTTAAAGTGGCATTGTTTCTAAAGCTGCAGTACCTGTTTGGTTGTGTACATTAGCAGCAAATTTGTGTATATAGTTTTGTAGTGTGTGTTAAGAGCATTTTTACTATTTGTTGTGCTTATAAAATAATGTAGCTGTTTTTTCAATTAATTGTTCTTTGTTAATTATTTTTATGCATTTCCTCAGTTGTTGTTTGTTTGCTATCAGTCACTGTATGAATGGAGATGCTTGGATACTGTAAGCAAGCCTAGTTATAAGTCTGCACTTTCTGGGGATGTGTTTACACAAATCCCACACAACCTCCATTCAGCAGAGTTTATCTATAGCCAAAAGCTCACTTCATACAGTCTGAGGAGAGTCTGCATAAGGGCTTAAGTGGTAGATGATGTAGTAGATGATAAGTGAAAACTGCAGCAGAAGGGAGAGCAGGCACACAGATGGTCCAAGGTGTTGTCACGATGCCGACCTTTAGTTGTCATGAAGTGAGCAGCTAGTTTTGTTTACACATAAACCAGTGCTGTCACTATTTTGATAGTAGTCACGATCTACTCTGATAATACATAATTACAGCGTGGTTTGAAGAAATTTCATGTTTGAAAATCATAACCATGTATTTTACATTTTTGCATGGTTTCATTTACTTTCACAAGTTAAAAACAAGTTTGAACACAAAAATTAATATTTTTCCTAATGAGGTCATTTTGTCTTTGCATGTTTTTTTGTTCTTTTCTTCTGTTGACATGTGCTTGTATGAAAAGCAGAGCTTTTCCATGCACAAGCTACTGACAGCTCTGGCCAAATTTTAGTAAACACAGTGCAAAAGATATGAATTTTCTCTTTAGGATCGTAGTCGTTGACAGCAATGTAGCAAACCAATTGCACTAGTCACATCGCTTGGTGCCTAAAAGCAATGTCCCAACCCAACGACCACAGAACAAAACAAGATATGGGGTTGGACCAACAGTTGTAGAATAAGTGGTAGCTTCATTCAAATTGCTCATTTCCCATGTTTCTTTCTGTCGCTTTCTCCACCCCCGCTCAATCCATGGGGAAGGCATCACTCGCAGTGAAAGACAACAGTGAGTGAGGGAGAGAGAGAGAAGGACACAGAGCGAGAGAAAGAAAGAGAGAGAGAGAGAGAGAGAGAGAGAGAGAGAGAGAGAGAAACAAGCGGAGGGAGAGAGTGAATGGCAAACATGGAGAAGTTGTGACACAGCTGAAAAGGAGGGAGTGAGAAAGAAACAGCTGTATTGAGAGGGATTATGAGAGGGAAGCTGTGGCCAAGTCTGGCTCTCTCCTCTGTTTGACTGACACTAGATGGCAACGTTTTGCTTTACAGCTTTCTCACTAGCCTCCCTTCATCTCCTATCTGTTATTGACTCCTTGTAGCTTAACAATAAATAGACCCTCCAGGATTGTGTGTATTTATGTGATGGTGTGTATCTGGCTGAGCTGAGGGGGTGGTACTGGAGAAGAGCAGGGGTACAGGCTTCAAACCGCCCTGTAACTCCCCCCCCCCCGTCACCCCCCCCAAGAACACACACACACACACACACACACACGCACACACACACACATGCATTCCTGTTCTCCGCCCTGAGCCCCAGCTCTCTAGAGCTGAAGGTGCTGAATCAGGCAGTTGGGCCAAAAAAGAAATCTTGCTTATCTGTGTGGAATTTTATTATTTTCAACTATTTGGATCATGATGGCTCCCGCTCTCTTCCCTCCCTCTTCCTACTTTCCACCTTGTCACGCAAACACTGGCTTTCCTCACACAGCCTTGTCTGTCTGTCTACAGCTCTGCTTCCTTCCCTTCCCTGTGCTGCCTCACCCTTGCTTATCATGCCAATTAACATTTTTAACTTTGCCACTTGTCCCAGTGCTTTCTTCTCCTCCTTTGTCTTTTTTTCTCATAGGGCTAGACAATTCACTAAATAGGAATTGCATTTGAATTTACACCACTAGGGATTATTTAATAACAAAGTTTATCCTGTATTTGAGGCTGCATTCAGGTAGCTCAGAATACATTAAATGCTGTTAATCATAATGTAGTTCAAAGCAAGCACAGCATTAAAAATGACCACAGGAGTGAACAGTGCAACTGTTCTTAAAAATTTCAGGCTTCACAGCAAAGAGCTTCCTCCCATGTCAATCCTTGTTTACTTGTTTGGTTAAAAACAGTTTCAATATAGTGATCTTTTTCTTTTTAACAAACCATTCTAGACATCAGTAATATATAAACAAAATGCCCAAACACAAGTAGACCATTAACGTAGAGGAAGGATAGGCATTGTCAAAAGATGCTCACATGTTTTGCCCTTATGTGTTGAGTTTTACTGATATATATGATGGTCTCTTACCAAAAGCTTTAAAGAAAAAAGATACAAAAAAAATATTGTACAACATTCTGTCTTTTGTATTTTTCTTAAATTAGTGTTGCCCATTTTTGTGCAAGCACTATGCTATTGTCTAAGGCCTAAATTACTACCAAAATGAAGCTTACACTGACAGGTGCATATAGTGTAGTTGTTCTGTTAAAGCCCAAATTATACATCCACAAATACACCAGGTTCTGCGTGAGTAAATTTGGTCATCAAAGTCGGTATGCAAATACTCTGTGAGGCAATCCACATATCTCCAATTTGTTGTGACCATGTTAACTTGTTGTCACCCCCACCACATGCACATGCATAAAATGCACCCTGTACGCTGAAAGTACCACTCGTCCAGGATGTCTGTAGCTGTTCACATACAAGTCTGTTTGGGGAGTATAGTCCATTCCTTATTCTATTTCTTAGAGTCTGCTTAGAGGACGCATTCCACACATTCCCGGTAGATCAGCATCTACGTGATTGACGTGTAGTGGCCTCGCAGACAAGTTTGCGCGATCATAACAAATTGAAAGTATGCTGATTATGCATAGGACCTGGGCGCACATCCTCTCAGGACAAAATTTGCATAATGTGGTCCTAGCAGACCCTTGTGCACCAGCTGACCAAGGAGGTATAATTTTTGCTTAATAAAGCTAAGAAAGCCAATTAATACCCAAATGTTACCATATTCACTTTTTTCTTAAATCAAATGAAAGCAAACAGTAAGTTGAACTCTGGGTGAGGTAGCATCAGCCTCTGTCAGTCATGTGACCCTTGTCATGCTCATACACAAAAGAGAGAGACCATTTTTACAACCCAAGTTCAGGTAATATTGTGCTTATACTTGATGACCAGCCATATTCTGTTGTGTATTACTCTTTAGGCAGAAAGATGATGATGAAAGTCAGATACACATACTGCACATTAAATCTATCATTAATCTATTCTTTGGTAAAGTTTTACAATCACCAAAGAATACAGTAAAAACTGAAACAAAACCTAACAGAAAATCTCTGCTCCTCAACTTGAAAAACAAATTTAATGAAAGCCTTATTTGGTCCATCATTATAGCATTGTGTCTGGTAAGCTCTTAGGCAGAGTGACACTACAGAGGCAGCATTTTAATTAAATGTTTTAACTTAAAATAGTAAGTGCATATTGTAGAATCACATTAAAGTGAGAACATCATAATTCTCCTTTTAACCAGAGTCATGCAGCAGTTACTTTCACTTAAATGTATCTGTCAGCACTCTGGGCAAATAAATCTTTGGAAGGAAGGAATGGGCTGATACACTAATTAGTGTGTTCACTATATGTGTGTGCGTGTGTGTGCAAGTATGCTAGTGGTAAGCCTAATAAAAGCAGAAGCCTTTCCTGGCAATCAAACTTTGCTGAAAGCCCCTCATCTTTCTATGTGTCTTCTGATTTGGAAAAACTACTCCTAAGTCAAATCCTGTGTGTGTAGCTTTGTGCAATTTTATGTGTGTACCTGTAGGGTTTCATAAGAGCTCAGTGGAGAGAGAACATGAATTATAGAGAACTGAGCTGGGTCTTAACCATCCGGTTTGGAATCTCACACGCAAACCTTTTTTTGAATGACTTCAGTCAAGACTCTCTTTTTCTTTTTCTCTCTAACAAGTTCGACTCTTTATGAAAGTAAAATTAAATCAGTATGCTGCAGATTTATTTGCAAAGCAAGTGTACATTTTTACATTGCAGCAATCTAGTATAATTTAACATTATTAGGAATATGTCTGCTGTTTTAAAACACAGATCTGGAGATCTTATTCCTGCTTTCTCTGTCTCAGTCTCTCCTTCTCTATCTTCTCTTTTTTGTTTTTGAATGATTTTGCTTCTTCTCCTTAAGCAGCATCTTTCCTCATCACCCTCATTTCCTCCAATATTTCCTCCAGGTTCCCCTTATTTAGATAGTGTTTGCAACACACACACACACACACACACACACACACACATACGTACACAAACACACATACCAACACACACACAAACAAGAGTACGCATGCTCGTAACCTTTCTTGATTACCCCTGACCTCCTGACCTGTAATGACACAGCTGCCACTTTGATCAGCCAATCAGCACGCGGCGCCACCCAGGTTCTCAGTGGGGCTGTCACTGGCCTGATAAAGCCCTCTGATAGGCCCCTGCTGATGCATTTCCTGTTTTGGTATGCTTCTTCGTTTTTTATTTTCTTCACCAGCTGGTCCCCGCATTCCTAAGAGTCGGCAAGGGGGCAGGGGCATTGCCTGGATGTTTATGTTGAATGTGCATGTAGGAGTATGTGTGTGTGTGTGTCTGTGTTAGTGTATGTGTGTGTCCGAGTCTGCGTGCAAGCAAGGGTCTGACTGTATTTGTGTGTGTGTGTGTTTGGTAGCCTAGATAGTTGGTTCTGGGGCTGCGAGGGGGCGGGGTGGATGGGGGGTTGCTTGAAATTGGGGGGAGGGTATGTGAGGGTTGTTTACATGCGTTGGAGAAAAGAAATGGGGTACATCGTGGGGGTTGGGGGTGTGAATGACATAGATGGAAGGGATAATGATAGTGAACAGCTGTGTATGTGTGTAAATGTGTGTAATGGGGGTGGGTGGCTAGATATAGAAGGTTTAGGTATGATCTGGCTTTAAGGTACAGAGGTTAGGTGGGCAGCTGATTTACCATCAGTGTTCATTTTTGCCAATGATGGCAGATTTTTTTTTTTTTTTTATTCTTGGCTGTTGCCGTTAGTGCTATTGTTGTTGTTGTCCTTGCTTTCCTCTGAGTGTCCAGTTCAAGTCCAGAAGGATGTTAACATCTTTGTGGGTGGCTGTGTGTGTATTTAGATGGTGATGATCTTTTCCTGAGTGCTCTGTTACCAGGGTCCAATGTCTCCAGTAGCAGGCTGGGAGCAGACATGCCCAGACATGAAAACTACAACACATACAAGCCCATACACACGCATACCCCCCACCCCCACCCCAAACACACACACTCACTCACACACACACACACACACACACACACACACAAATACACACATACAGAGGCACAAACACAAGCACATAGATATTCTCACTCACTCTGTTTGTCTCTGGGCAGAAGTATTGCATGTGTATCACTGGATGACCGGCACTAGTATGCCAGAGATTCCAAGCGATAGATCTCAAAGTATTTTCAGATGACACCAGAGTTGCTGTTTCCACACCTGCCTGACTCCAATTTGCTACACAAAACACAGACAAACCAGTGGTGGGGATCTCTGGGTACCTCACCATCTGAAGCTGATGACTTTTCCTTGCTGCACGACCACATCTTAAAAATGTCAAATGAATTTATTTGCCCGAAGCCAACTTTCTCTTACTGCCACTACCAAATCTGAAATAAAGTTGGACCAGGGTAGTGACTTCTACCAAATATGATCCATTGCAGTACTTCAAAAACGGCATAAAACTAAAAAAGCCTTACTGTGTTGAACTGATTGAGGTGTTCTGTAACTACATCTTTTAAGCTTGAATGGACACAAGAGTTCATGCAGTATCATTCATTTAGGGTTACTCTCATTTTAACTAGCCTGATATGCCAAACTAAATTGCATTATTGATTTGGTGTGCTACCTTTCAGTTTGTTTGTTTTATCTTTTCCATTTTCATACGGGAACTATCAATAAATGCTGAACAAAACTTGTGATGTAGTGCTAAACAGCACATGTATATCAGTAAGGCTCTTTGTATGATAAGAAAGTCTCCATCATGTGCATCATAGGATTGTAACTGCCATTAATATGAATGACACAAATATACACTACTGCAAGCCAAAGCTGTTTTGCTACTTGTCTGTTGTCAGGTTATATTATGTCTTTGAAATGGTATATTTTACATGACTGGACAATGAATAAATGCAAGTTAATTTCATTGTATTCTCACATCCCCCAATTGAGTCTCACCTCACTGTCTTTCTTAGGAAAACAACACTCCAGTTTTATTTATCTTTTGTATTGACTTTCTTAAATCCCTTCAGCTTTCCATCTTCCTACTATATCTCAATCTTTGTTTACCACTTTCCTGTTTCTAAAATGGTTTGGATTAGGAGGTCTGAGCAGAGGTACAGCAGGCAAAGTATTGTGCTTGTCTCTGTGTGTGTGCCCATGTGTCAGTGAGATAAAGTAAGAGTAAATGTGTGGCCCACCCAGGGGCCTTGCATTGGGTGCTGTTTACAATCATCCGGCCACATCTCTTCTCCTCCTTGCCTTCTTCGAACATCTGTCCTGCCCCTCCAAATTTTCTTTGACAATTTTCTTCTATGACTGCACAGAGGGCACTCTTAGGTTTTGTTCCCAACTGGTTTTACTAACTGTCCTGTGTGATCTGATCACAAGTAAACTGCTCTAAGCACGCCTATTTCCACCTGGAATTAACACGAGCCCCCAGTAATCACTTGTGATCAGCTCTCACAACCCCACTGCATATGCAAATTATTATGTGCATCATTTCGGCTTGCAAAGACAAATTGTGTTGTTGTTTTAACCTGTGGGAGGCAGCAATCCACAACTGTGCCTAGTTGACCAGAAAAATAAAGAAGAGGGCCCTTCCTGTCTGCCAAATTATAAGAGGTAGTTGTCAGCGGACAAATCAAAACAAAAAGACCAGCAAACCAAGTTGACTAAATGTTTGAGGCACTCACAATACATCCTGTGTCATTGTGCTATTTTAATACACCAAAACACACCGATGAGACTTGTGCATGTGTGCATGTGAACGGCTAACATGTGCTTCTTTTGAAGGTTGTGTAACCACTGCTGTTACTGTGACAAGCTTTTATAGTAGTAGTCAAGTGTATAACACATGATCAAATGCTTTGTGAATAGTTTAATATGAATACGAAAATGTAATCAGTATGGCATACCTGACAAAGCATGCCAGTTGGTGACTGAATGCTAGCCTCAGGTGGGTGTGTACCTCTCCTGTCAACTTTCTCTGCTGTAATCCAGAGATCAACATTAAAAGAGCACAGTGGCAATAAATTTTGCCATACAAAAACAGTGGCTTTTCCCATATGTAACAGTGCAGCGGGGAGGCTACTCTTAATTTGTAGAGACATAACATTAAATACACAGCATAACACTGCCACCCTTTTATCATTTGCATACAGGCAGGAGACAGTAAGATACAAGGCTGCAGATCATCAGTGTATATGCTCTTCTTTGCACAAAATTCTCTAGAATTATTATTCTGCCCACTTTTCTGGAATGATTTTGTCCCACATTTTCAATATAGAAATGTTATTCAAACTTCAAAATGTTCAGCTTAATGAAGGCATTTGAGCTATTACCGTAATTTCTGGACTATAAGCCGCTACTTTTTTCACACACTTTGAAACTGTGATTTGGCTAATTTATGGATGAAAATAATTGAGAAAGTGTGTGTCGAACTTAGGCCTGCATTAATCGTTTTAGAACCCCGATGTAGATCACCCCTACATGCGATTTCATTTCTAAATTACTTCGATTTTTTTTTTTTTTTTTTTTTCCAAGAGCCGGTGACATGTGTCAGAGTTGTAAACAAGCACTCCAAGGCTTCTCCTTTATCCTATGACAAAGCGCCTTTTGGTCACGCGATGCATGGCCTTTCAACTCAATCAAATAGTTGAGTTGAATATTTGAGGAGGGACTGCGGCGTTTCTGAAATAACTTTAATCGCAAGGAAAACTCAGTGAACAAATGAACGCAAAATGGATGTTGCTGAAAGCTCAGGTAGAAAAAAAATCGTGGCAGA
>JAPZDZ010000023.1:8239103-8252355 GCA_029783805.1 Acanthurus tennentii | reverse complement strand
AAAGAGCAGGCAGACTGGCTCAGGAAGGAGGTAGCCAGTGGCCTGGACATCATCAACAAAACCCTGCTTCCCAGCAAACTGAAGCTCTGGTGAATGCAGTACGGACTACTTCCCCGTCTCATGTAGCCACTAACATTGCATGAGTCCCTGTTTCAAAGGTGGAAAAACTGGAGAGGCTAGTCAGCTCGTACGCAAGGAAATGGCTTGGCCTTCCTAGGTGCCTCAGCAGTATCGGGCTCTACGGCAAAGGGATTTTAGAACTGCCCATTTCCAGCCTGGTGGAGGAGTACAAGTGCTCCAAAGTCAGACTGGAAATGATGCTACTGGACTCAAGGGACCCAGTTGTGGCCCAAGCTGCCCCCATCCTGGTGACCAGGAGGAAGTGGACCCCATTGACTGCAACAGAGCAGGCAAAAGCAGCACTCAGGCACTGGGACATTGTGGGCCAAGTCCAGGAGGGTAGAGGTGGCCTTGGCCTTGGGGCCAGCACACCAGCCTGGAGCAAGGCCACTCCATCTCAGAGGCGCAAACTGGTGGTCCAGGAAGTACGGTGGGGAGAAGAAGCGGGAAGGTGCGCATAAGCTGTGGCGCAGGCAAAACAAGGGCAGTGGATGACATGGGAAGGAATACAGAAGAGGAAGATCTCCTGGCAAGAGCTTTGGGAGATGGAGGCATTCAGGACGAACTTCACAATCAGGGCCGTCTACGATGTCCTACATTCTCCTGCAAACCTAAGTCAGTGGTATGGCACAGACCCCACATGCCCTCTCTGCCCAAGTCCAACATCATTGAAGCACATCTTGGTAGGCTGCCTCAGCCTCAGTCAAGGTCAGTACACCTGGCATCACAACCAGGTCTTAAAGAGTCTTGCAGCAGTGCTAGAGAGCCGACGGACAAGTGTGAATGCCCTTCCTCCCCCATCATCCTGCTGGCAGGTGACATCATTCGTCCAGGAGGGTAAACCAGCCTCAGCACCATAGGACCAGACACTGGCCAGCTAGGCGGGGCATGGGACTGGAAGATGCTGGCAGACTTGGGCCAGAAGCTCTGCTTCCCTGCCGAGATTGCATCTACCAAATTGCGACCAGACCTTGTTATTTGGCCAGCCTCCCTCAAGCTCGTTCACATTATTGAGCTCACAGTGCCCTGGGAGAGTTCAGTGGAGGAGGCCTTGGAGCGGAAGAGGTAAGATATGCTGAACTTGCAGCCAATGTGCAACAACGGGGCTGAATAGCGAAGATACTCCCTTTGGAATGAGGCTGCAAAGGATTAATAGCCACCTCAACATCAAGGCTTCTCAGGAAGATGGGAGTGCAAGGGAAGGCCCACTAGCAGGCAGTTAAGGACCTCTCCTGAAAAGGAAAGTCAGTGGCTGTGGATGAAGAGGAGGGACTCTGCCTGGGCTCTCAGGTGAGTCAATGGCATCTAGGGGGTTAACCTGAGACACTGGGATTCACTGCTGAACCCTCTGGAGGTGTCCAGGGGTTATCAGCGAAACACCCAAGAAGGAGGACGCCCACTTGATAACCCAAAGGATGCCATCGCTCACCTGACCCTCCCACAGAGTCCTGTTAGTGCCCCAAGTACGCATGTAACAGGGGATATCAACACCTAGTCTGGGCTGGTAAGTATTGGTAAGTATTGATAGTGTTCACTCTTCTTCCTTGCCTCACCCATGAGAGTGGTGGAGTAGAGGGAGGTAGAGCAAAGCCTGGTCTGGCAGGGGAGAGTTTTACCCCCGCAAAAGGCATCTCTCCCTGACTCTACCTACCTCATTCAAATTGGCCGCCATTTTCTGGGTGAAAAAAATGGCCTCTTAGCTGGCCTTCTCTAACAAAACTAGGTTAAGAAGCCCACCTCGGCACAACACTTTAAAACCCAAAGGAAAGCACCACTCACTTGAGCTTCCCACAGTGTCTCCTTGGTGCCCGCTTGTAATGGGGGATATCAACATCTAGTCCTACACAACAGATCCCTTTTTTAGTACCCTCCTTAGTTGCTTAATGATCAAGAATGATCATTAAAGTGATAGTTAACCCAAAATTATTGGCTCTGGTGACATTTTCTACACCGCATAGCCCTTTTGGAGTTTCACCTAAGAAAAGAATTCCATGGCATGCTGATACAATGGAAGCCCCAGCCATGGACCCAAATGGAAAAAACAACAGAAGAAAAACATAACATGCCTCCATACTGCCTGTTTGGTGTCATCAAGTGTCTTGAGGAACTGGGAGTCCAGTTTGACTTGACTGTAGCCCCTGTAGCCTCCTACGAGCTGCACTTATGTTAGCACAAACATAGTTAAAAAACTCTTGCAAAACACATGATTAGTGAGAGCATGACACAGCTGAAGCTGTGAGTCTCCTGTCTCATATAGCCTTTGAACTACATAAGTGCTAACATGAACGTAGCGTCCAGAACGTCATGAACGTCCAGGAGGCTACAGTGGACATTCTGGCTAAAAACACAGTTAACACAACTGTTTTTGGATTGCCGAGTTTTCCAGACACTATATGTTATGTTTTTCTTCTGTTTTTTTGTTAGTTTTGAGTCTGTGGCCAACGCAGGCTCTCATTGTATCAGCATGACATTCTTTTCCTTGGTGAAACTCCAGAGGGGCTATGTGGATTTGACAATGTCACCAAAGCCTCAGGTGACATAGTGGTGAGTAGAAATTGTGTGAAATTTAAATTTTGGGTGAACTATCCCTTTAATGATCATTCTTGAATGATCTTTTTGATCTTTATCACATTTATTTTTGCTTATTATTGCAGTAAACAACAGTTAGAGCTCTTGTGTATCTCAAACATCATGCCCTTCTGAGACCTGTGTCCCAACTGGTTGTTAGTAGAGTTTGTTGACAAATGTTGAAGCTTTAAAAAAGGCTGAATAGGGGTTAAAAACCTGAAATAAACAAATTTAATACTGAATTTGAAATAATCTAGGCTGTTGGCTACAGTAGAGAAAATATTGCTAACATCTAGATAAAGTTAGTTTAAATAACTTCTCACCCTGGGCACCACACAATCAGTTGAGCCACTATTTATAGAGTGATGTCTTGGCTCCTCCACGCCTCCTAGGCTATGGCAGCCAGGTTGTAGTCTGTTTGTACGTGTGTGTCTGTGTAGCATGTGTGTGTATCTACATGAGACGGAGTGTGTTCGTGTGAGTTGTGGGAAGCCCTGGCAGAGAAGAGCTGAGTGTTTGGGAAGTTGCCATTAAGACACAAAGCAGAGACGTCCGAGGTGGGCTAATGACCTTACATGGATCTGTGTTTGGCAGAACTTTCCAAAATGTGGGGTGGGACACACACATGTACACACACAACTCCTCAAACAGATCTTTGACAGGGTTTATAGTGGAGTTGGGGGACTCTCTGGGGTTTCGCTGTTTGGTTTTAGGCTTCGGTCACTGTGTCCTCATCTTAACTCGACTGTAGTGTGGACAACCACTCAGTAGGCCTCCATTTATCAAGTAAAACACTAACACATTTGTACAGAGATTATTTTAAATGTATGCAATGAAACACATTTCAGCTGTAAGGTTGCATTGAATTGAGAGGTTGATGAAAACAGTTTTTATATGCTCCATTTGTTAAATATGTTTTTTGGCCCTGATTTTCTTAATGGCTCCATGTTTTACACACAGGCTATTCTTGATTAATGTGTCCCATTATGTGGAAAAGAAGTGGGATTATTATTAGTCTTTGTGTATGTTTTAATAAGTTTGTATATGAGAGTGAATGTGTTTGTGTGATATAGAGCAAATGGATAGCGTGTGGATAAGAGGAGCATAAATTGTGTGGATACTTTTATGTTTAATACCATATCCCAGCATCTGGGTAAAAGTTCAGAAAAGATTTGTAGCCTCAGTTTTGGTTTGTCTTGTGTGTCTGTGGTCACATGGTCACTGGTTTGCCTTGATTGCACCGACCAGCACCGGTTTTGGTCTATAATGTGGTCTTAATGTGGCTTCAAAGTCCACTGGGAGCATTTCTACTGTGGTTGTTTGCCCGTTTCTTGCTTAGATTTAGTTGATTTGATGTTAATGATGTTCATGCTTTGCCTTAGGCAAGTAGGCTACGTAGCTAATTTTTTTTTTGTCTGATCTATGATGTGATATGATCGGAAAACTGCGCGAGGTGTGTAATTTTGAGAAGTGAACCAGTGATTCCTAAAGTGCAGGCCTCAGCCCCCTGCTAGGTTGTGTAAGTATTACAGCTGGATTACAACCTAGACTAAAAAATCTATTATCCCTAAAAAAAAAATCCTTTGTGTGGCAAATTCATCAAACTATTTCTTTTATGTCCCAGAAAACTTATTTCTTCCTATTCCTAGCTCTCCCTCTTGATTTAAAAGCCATCTTTAACTATTCATTGTACTCACAAGAACTTTGGCTACTATTTGATATATATTGTTATTTTGTTAAATGGGCCATATACATGTCAGTATTTATAAAGTACAGTGAGTCATGTATACATCCACGACAAAGTGAGATGGAGAGTGGGCTCCACAAGTTTCCCTGATATTTCAAGTGCTGTTAGACCTCTGAAGTTTTGGAAGCTCTGCTCTAAGCCATTGTCTGACTTCCTGTCTAGCTCAAGCTCTTTCGTGCAGCTTTTTACAGTATTCATCAGAAATTAACTTGCTGCCAATTCTCTGCATAGCACACCAGAAAGCTGCTTTTGGGATGTTTTCTGAAACAGCTGAGAGTGTTGGCTCTTGAGAAAGCTCTTGTTAGTGTTGAGCAGGTTTTTAAGGGAAAATCAAAGTTATTTTCTCCACCTTAGAGCTAGGTAATGCTGTTGCAAAGCATTGTATTCTTTAAGTAAAATTCATGTATTATTCATAATTTTTAGAAATAAATCAACACGTGCTTACAAATGCTGCCTTTTGAAAAAAAATTAAAATGTTTAGACGCACAAGATAACTCTAGCATGGGCCAATTTATTTTTGCACTACAAACAGCATGAAACCTGCGCACAAGTTTGCAGCGTAGCTCAGTCGGTAGTGCTGGCTGTCCCATGTGCGGGAGCTTCTTCCCCCACGCGAGTTTGACTCCGGCTCCAACCATTTGCTGCTTGTATATAAAATAGAAAATTAAAAAAAAAAAAAAAAAAAAGGGGATGAGTAGTTGTTGCTGGGTTTGTTGTGCGGAAAAAAACTGGAAATCTGGATGTCTGCACAAATTGTACAAGAAAGAATTTGCCTATCACTGGAGCTATTCTAGTCTCCGCTACCACCTCAATGCCAAACATGTTGCAGCTAGCTAGCACAGAAAACAAAATGACAAAAAAATGTTGCTTCTTGTGACAAATATATATATATATGCTATTAATTGAGATTAATTGAGCCTCTAATTAATTAGATTATTTTTTTTAATCGAGTCCCACCACTAATTATTAGTATTTTATGTATACTAATAATTTCAATTATGTGCAATATCCATGTATATTATTCCAGTTTCATCTGTGCAATTAAATATTGCACCACCGCCACCACTGTATTATTACTACTCAATACCGTCACTCTTGTAAATAATTTTGTTTGATTTTGTTCTTACTTTGTACTTATTATTTATTGTTCTTTATTCCTATTGCTGCTTTTTACATTCTGCTTTTTACTGTTCACTTGCTGCTGCAACAATGCAAACTTCCCCATCGTAGGACTAATAAAGGAATATCTTATCTTGTCTTATCTTGTCTTGTCTTATCTTATCTTATCTCATCTTATCTTATCTTATCTTATCTTATCTTATCTTATCTAATCTAACAATGACTTTTTTCCCCACCTTATCAGTCTCCTTTTGTCATGCCTGGTGTGACCTTTGACATTGTGTCACCATATAGCTTGGGCAATAAAGTGTCCACCAAACTGAAAAAAAGGTAAGCAATATGTTCCTTGGTCTGCCAGTATGATTTTAGTTGAGAAGCAGGGAGTTCGTGTACATATTTCAGGTGCTGTCCTCCCTTGTCCATCTGTGAATAGACCTCCTCCTTATTTCTAGCAACACAGAGACAGTGAGTGAGGATAATCTGGCCAGTTGCTGCAGATGGTGGGCATACTTGCTGAAATCTTGTTTTTGTGTGAAGCAGAATCTCCTGCTCAGGCACTAATCTCCACTTTCAGGCTGCCCCTGTAGCACTTTCTGAGAGCTCATACTGTACACTGGCCTTTAGGGTACAGTAAAACAGTAACACCATAGCAACATGATGTAATGGGCTGCATTGTTATGAGCCTCCTGCTAAAAGGTGCAGGTTCAGAAAATGAAATATAAAACAGCTGAAAGCCTTATGAATGATACCACACAACCGTTTGTACTCTGTCAAAGCAGGATTGAGCAACTTCAGAAAATTGTCACAGCAACAGTATTTTATCCTCAGTTTCGATACCTGTAGGTTGGATAAAATACTGTAGCTGCTGTGCAGCTGTGAGTTGGGACAAGACATTGAGGAGAAAGAGGATTAGGATGAAAAAAGGAAGAGAGGGAAGAAAAATGTGATATAGGAGGGTATGTCAGCCAAACTGTCTGCAATGGGATTATTTTTAAATCTTGAAGTCTTGTTGCCATAATCTACACAGTACAGTGCATGAGGAGTTATTGAATATTCACTCCATTTCAACTGGCGCTCGAGCTGACAACCTTTAAACCTTAAGGCAAATACATGAGAGAACATGAGCAGAACAACACAGACCATAATTACTGAAAACCTATTCACTTCCTAACAAAATATCTTTTAAATAAGTATCTGTAATCTATTTCTGCCCTGCATGTTTTAGATGTTTCCCTGCTTCAGCATACCTGATTCAAACAAGTGGAAACATCTAAAACATTCAGCACAACCCTTAGTCAGTATATGATGTTCATTTTGCATGATTCAGGACTCAAACTCACAACCTCACTCACCAAGATTGTTGTTGAGCTACCTACTAAGTAAGAAACCTTATATGTCTGATATGACTTAAACATCACCTGGTTTGCACATAACAGCAGATTTTTATCTTGTATGAACAAATTCAGACATCAAGACAGAATTATGAGACTTTGTGTGCTTTAAGACAATGTAGGGATGTCTGTTGCTAATTTTTACAAAGATTAATTGCCCCATAAGTAGTCTCGCATAGCCAGCACTAGCTCCACAGCAGCCCTGAGAAAGGTCTGGCTGATTATCATTATGTTTTAAGGGGAAAAAACACTGTGGTTTGTTAGTATTTCTTTAAAGCAATCTCAATCATCTTGGTGGAGTAATGCCCAGGATGTAGTGACACTTCCCTTGCAAAACACTTACATGCAGATATTGGAAAGGGAAAAGAATGCTGACTAAAATAGTCGTCCAATGGCAGGCTTTTATCCTCCATCCGGTGAGTCAGACTACTCCATTAGACAAAAAAAGATGTTTAAAGTTTTTCAATTTCCCATTGACTGCAATTTTTTAGGTGTGGACTAATTCTGTCTCGAAGACAATATTCTGATATTCTCCACATTACATGTACAATGACATCCTCTATTTATTTAGCAAGAACCTTCAGTGTCTTTTTACGTAAAAACCTTCTCATGTAGTCAGGCTATTTTTTTCCCTAGAGATGTTATTACCTGGTACCGTATATGCACTTGCATTTTGTTGAATTACTGATGCAGGATGTTACCTAATAACATGACATTGCACTACAGACCAAACAAGCAGGGGGCAACTTTGTGTGACTATGCTGCACCACATTTCAGCATTGTCAATACAATAGTCAAACACCTTATTGAAATAAATAAGATTGTGCCATTGTCATTCGGAAAAGGCTCTTTTGCATGCATGCTGGGGCTTTTTTCTGATTTCCTGTGGCTATTATAAAGGATTTCCGCTTTGCAGACATCTCTTTGGTATAGGGTGGCCCTGGGATTAGAGGCCCACCTTGGGCCCAGCTGCGTCCGTTTTCCCCCTCTCCTTCCCTGGGCAGCCTCTGCAGGATGCCAACCCTGACAGTGACCTGCCTGTTATTCGGGATGTACTTTTATCAGCCGCTGGGTCAGTGAGGTTTAAATATGAGACAGGATGTGTTTTGTCCAGAGTTTTTTTTTCTTTTTTTTAACCTGAGGTGTTTTTCAGGACCATGTTTTTTGCTCCAGTCTGTTGTTTGACTTTCCAGGATTTTTTTTTCTATATAGATCTATTGTAAGAAGAAGTGTTGAGTTTGCCAAAAGGATGTGGTTACTTGTCTATGGCTCTGGATTGTCACGTACTTAGAGAAGCTGTGAAATTGAATATTGCTGCCAAGATTAAGTATGTAATTTATTTTTGTAATTTTCTGGCACGCCACTGTGTTCCCTGTTCAGATCAGTGCTATAGGTTGAATGGAAAATCATGACAAAAGAGTTGCTGAGTTCATGTTGCTACTATTGACTCTGCTTCCACTTCCTCGCAGTGACCTTGTCACCTTCCTCCAGCCTTGACAATATCTCCCTCTTGATTCCCTAATATTAGGAATACCCTTCAAAATTTATTTAGGACTCCACAGGTTGAAGAACTAACGCTCAACATAAAAAGACCCAGAAATGGTATACCTATTCAGATTCTTCTATTATTTAAATTATAAGACCTTTGCAGAACCAACAAATGTTGAACTCTGAACCCAGATGGGAGGCAAAAACCCTATAAGTACCGATTTAACAGCTGATTGCTATTTAAAAGTTAGCCTTATAATCAATGTATAGTTATTTTTGCTGTTAACATCAATAGTCAAGGAGCTAATTATTTCAAGCATCTTTTTATCCCCTGTTCATATAAAACTAACAAAATGAGGGGCACTGCTCTGCTGTCATTTACATTATGTCTCCAGCAGTGGAGCCTCTCTGCTGCTTTGTTAGCTATCATTTCATAAAACACTAAGCTGACAAATGCTTTAAGAGATAAAACATACCGAGCACTACGATTTTTTTTTCACACATCAGAGATGGTTGAAGTTTTTAAAGCATTAGTATTTGCTGGTCAGCTTGTCTCTTTTGTTATTGCTGATTGCTGCTCTGTTAAAGTTAGTCTTTGAGTAACAGAAATTATAAAAAGGAAAGATGAAAATACTGAGAGTTGCACAACAACAAATTTGTATGCTGAAGAGTGTCTGGGTGCTGCACTGACCTTGCAGTTGAATTTGGCCTTTTTTGTCCTGTCAACAAGGTGTTATTAACCTTTAGAACATTATTTAGAAAAATCACATTTTGAACTTTGTGTAATTTCTAAATTGTGTGTTATTATTTTTTTTTACCTGTCCTTTTTAATTGTTACACCAATGAAACATAACAAGCCTTTTTTTCTTTGTAGTTTCTCTGACTTCTCCGTAATGTGCCACCATGAACAAATCTCTTGTGTTTGGCTGCATCAAAACTTGCCGATTCTGATTTCACTGACTGTAACCTGTTGAGGCCTCACAGCTCTTTCAGAAGAGCTCATCTGGTCGGCCTTAAGTTACAGTGGTTCTGCTCTCAGGTATCAGCTGCCTCCTGACCTACAACTGTTTCCACCTGTGAAAACAAACTAAAGGTGGGGTTCTGTGATACTGTAGGGCTTCTGTTTGATTGTGTAAATGATTCTGGGTTTCTTGCTTTGTGTTATGCCTGATGTATGCTGGTTGTATGCTTTCTTGATTCAGTGTCTACATGTTACTTGTGCTTACATTTTTGTTGCTTACGTTTTATATGCTCTTATATTTATGCCTATTGATACTTGATTTTGCCTTTTTAAATGTGAAGCACAGTGAATATACTTGCAATGAAATGTGTTATAAAAATTTATCTCTAATCATTACCATTGCTATAATGTATACTTCTTGTTAGGGATGATGCTAATGTGAGTGTATTTTCATAATTCTTCTGATATGTTTCCGGTAGATGGATGCTTTGTGTGGTATAGATGAAAAAGCAGTTCCTTTCAGGGGTGCTGTAGCTCAGGAGGTAGAATATATCCTCCTCTTATCAGAGGATTGGTGGTTTGATCCCCAACTTCAACACTCTGCATCTCCCAGTGTCTTTGGGCAAAATACTGAACCTGAAATTGCTCAAGATGGCTGTTTTGTCCATGTGTGAATGTGTCAGTATGAATTTCTGATGAGCAGGTTGGCAGTTTGCAGAGAAGCCACCTGCCATTAGTGTGTGAATGGTTTAACGCTCAAGTCCAAAGACTAGAAAGCACAATATAAGTTCATTCCTTTTACTTTAAAATTAGATTGTTGCTTTGTCTGTTTAGTACAACTTTGAAAAATGTCTTCAAATGATGGAAAAAATAAACTAGAAGCATCATATGCAAAGGCCTCCTGAAACTTTTTTTGGGGCAAGTTCAGAGGGAATTGGAGGAATGTGGATTAAAGGATTGGTGGCACACACAAACACAGAAAACCACACTTAAGGATAACTTACACACACATGCACACACACAAAACTTATTCCATCATTATCAGTGTTGTCCAATCATGGCCAGGTATGTGTTGCATATTAATTCAGGTATCACACATAATGATAAATGGATATGCAACAAAATTTAAAATAAAAATTTAAAATAAAAATAGAATCCAACCTGAACCTGATGAAGTATATAAAACATGGACCTGTGAGGACATCTCTGAGAGAGTCATACTAACCCTGGAGCAGTATCTGAAACCTCATCTCTGCAATGAAGAATAATCATACAGATCCATTTACTTTTATGCCTACCTCCAGACTACATTTCCCATAGTTATTCAACAGTTTGTCCGGTTAGCAATCAGAACAAGATAAAGATTGATAACATTATTCCAAAATTAAAACATGACAAAAGACACACTTGACCATGCCAACAAATTGTGTAAGATGTATCTTCTCTCCAAATAATGCGGTCAAACTGTCCCACTGCTTGTTGTTGCTTTTTAGCCAAATTCCAAGCCTCCTATTTCTTAACATTACAGTGAAAATTCAGAAATTTAAGTATTTAAGTATTTTAATTTCTCCCTCATGTTTCATGTCTTGTCTTCCTGTTTTATTTTGTGAACACTCACCCGTCTCTGTTCCAGGTTCCTGTCTGCCCTGCCCCCCCATCGTCCTGTGTGCACCTGATCCCTGATTGTGTCTCCACACTTGTGCCTAATCACTCCCAATCAACCCCGCATATGCCCCCCCGTCTTGTCTCGTCGCCAGTTCGTTGATGTTCACAGCTCACGTTCCAGCATTCTTTCATAGTCATAGTCATAGCCTTCTTGTATTTTGAACCTTGCTTGTTTTTTCGACCCTGCCTTTTGCCTCACGTTTTTGAATACCTTTGCCTGGTTTGACTGGCTTCCTGTGTACCGACCACTACTTGTAATAAAACCTGTCTTTGCTGACTCAACCGAGCCGAGTTGTGCATTTGAGTTCTTCCAACCTGAGCCACGTTCTTGACAGAAATAAGCGTAAAGCATAAAGCAATAAGCAAAAACAAATACATGGCAATCCTCTGAAGGTATTTACAGATGCCTATTCTTCTTAACTAAAAATGTCTGTTGAAGATTGGTAACCATTTTTCCAAGCTGTAAATCCTAGATGGCAACAGCAAATTGCAACAGATCTTCCAAAATAGACAACAAAATACTTTGTTTGTCCAGGATCTCTTACATCCCTGATGGCATGACAACAGGTCTGTGCGTACCATGATCATTACAAATGACAGTTGAAAAACAAATCTGATTTATGGTAACAACACTGGTTAAGGATTGGTTTAGTTGGTTGTAGTCAACAAAAATGACTTTGTTGATTTGTGTCTGCTTGTGGCTTCTTGATGATGTCTGTGAATTGTTAGCAGTTCCACCAAAGAGAGATTTCCCCTCTAATTGACTAGCAGGTACTTTTATCTTTAATACTTTTCTGTCTCTCTTCTGACAGTGGAAGTTATTATATAAACACTCTCGATTTGCGTATGATGACGTAGACTTTGCCATTTTCCCAGTGGCTGTGGTCTCCTGTCTCACTGCCACCCCCCCAACCAGCAAACAACTTTGCTAATTAACCACAATGTGCATCATAATCAATGTGCCAACGCAGGAATGTCTCCACATATGCCACATTTTAATTCCTGTAAACAGTATAACTCAGAAAAATGGACCTGGTGGTGACGGGGTTAAACAGCATTGGTCAAACTTGCTTGTTTACATTCATTTATATGTAAGTTTTGTACTCCAGGTTTGAGTAGGAACTTTAATGCAATATTTTTACCAGCAAAGGACAATATTACACTGTAATACTTGTTCTGGTTTTAAGACTTCTTGCACCATGGAGGATTTGGGTAAGTTTAGGGGACCTTTGTCGTCATGGTTACAGGAAATTACTAGTTATCTCCATCCATCCTGACCTCCTCAGACTTTTTTGCCAAATAAAATCACAAAATATTGAACTTGAGGCTTTAAAATATCTCTCCACAAACCAGTAAATGACGTTACAGCCCAGATGTACAAATGCTAAGCTCTGTAGCTTTTTTGTGATGATATTACTTGACAGGCACAAACTGGGGCTTGTTACTTTTAAAATTTTCAGTAAAGAGGCTGATGTGAAATTACTCTGTCACAATCATTGTGATATCCCAGTTTCATTTGAAAAGAACATGAACTAAAAGACAAAAACAAAAATGTTTATTGAGTTATCGTCTTGGTGGGTCTGCTGGCTGAGATTCCCATGTAGGACCTTGGTTGCATGCTATCCCCCCTCATTTCCAGTCATCTCTGTCTTTTCCGTAAAGGATCTAGAACAAAAGGAAAATGCCTGAAAAAATCAAAACTGTTATGTAAATGTTTAGACTTTTTCCATTTTAATAGCTAAGCTGGACAAGACTGGCAAAAACAGCCACACTCACTGACTAAGTCTCATCTAAATGAATACCAGTTGCAGTGTTGTAGTGTGGACCTTGACACCGAAATAACCAACAGCCCCTGTCCTACTCTTGCACACACTCAAACACACCCTCACTCACGCATACATCATACCCATGGGGGACACCGTCAGGAAAAAACACATCTCTGGCTCCCTGTTGATTGGGCAGTGTGACTGGATAGTGGCAGGAGTTCATAAGGTGGGGGTTGTTTTTACAGGAACCACATGTTTTAGGGATGACTGGTGACTGCTGAGTATCTGTTAAAGTAGCTCCATTCTGACAGCAGCCTCCAGTTGCCACTCCAGGACCAATTGACTTGTACTTTCCCTGATAAAGCCCTGCTTGTTTTTCCCGGGAAGCTCATGGAATTGAGACCTCTCTCTCTCTCTCTCTCTCTCT
>JAPZDZ010000023.1:8224378-8239003 GCA_029783805.1 Acanthurus tennentii | reverse complement strand
TTTCCCTGATAAAGCCCTGCTTGTTTTTCCCGGGAAGCTCATGGAATTGAGACCTCTCTCTCTCTCTCTCTCTCTCTCTCTCTCTTTTTCCCCCAGCAAGCTTAGCTTGTCAGAGCCAAGCCGTACCTCTCGCTCTCCTTCATATAAGTTTGCAATAACTCATAAATACTTTCATGGGACCCCATAAGCCACACATTACGAGGAGACTTTACACAACAATGTAAGCATGTGTGTAAACTCGATAGAAGCCACTGTTTCTCTCTTTATGGAGTTTGTTCATGTTTAATGAGAAGAGACATTAGAACACGTCATGGCTTTTTATTTTGAACTGCTGACAATCAAACCTAAAACAACAAACAAACAACTTAATTGGGATAATAGGAGTTTTTACAGGCATACACTTAATTAGATTTGATCAAAATGACCATATCCTTCAGCCAAATAAAACTTTCAAAGTGATACAATACAATGTATTCCTTTAACACAAAATCATTGCTACTATATAAACCTGAAAGTTTTTATGACTCAACGAGGAAACTCCTCACCACCTAAAGAGCTGACCCACCGTTCTTACCTAAGAATCATTCCTACCTGGAGTTTATCTTTCTTTTATTTTTGTTTGTAAGTTTATGTTGAAAGCCTTTTTGAATAGCAAAGAAAAAACTACATTAACTGATTTTTTTAAACTTATCTTTATTATTATTGTTAAAATCCATATGCTTCAAATTGAACATCTCCTGACCCATGTCTCTCTCTCTCTGTTGTTTAACTGGACATAAGCTTGTGTGTTTCTAATGCGTCTCCAGATTGAGACGTTGTGATTATCAGGTAGGAGGGCTTATGACCTCCCCTCCAACTCACCCGTATCACCCCGTACCCAGCAGGCCTTCCCTAGAGGCCCTCCCCCAGCTCTCCACCTTCCCTAGGGGTTCTCCTCTAGGCACTGGCGAGCTACTGTTGGTGGATACGGTATCTATGGATGGCAGGCCCTGGAAAACATGTCTGAGTAAGACAGATGGAGAGGGGATGATGAGAGAAAAAAAATTAAAAAAAACAAAAGACAGAGAATGAGAAAGATTTAGCATATAAGTGGAAAAGAGAAGGAGAGAAAAGAGAGTGAAAAATCACAGGAGGGAGGCTCATTCAGGGGAAGATAAAGCTCTCCCTTTTTTCCCCTCTTGTTTTTGACGGACCAGTGTTTTTTCTTTCCTTTACCTTCTTTTTTTGACACAGGCAGTCGAGACTGGATCACCCGAGTGAAACCACCTGGTGTGTCGCCCTCCCTTCCTACCCCCTTTTCCTCCCATATATGCACTCAGTGACCATCTCCTTCTCTGGCTGCACGCCAGGTCACCTTGGCAACCCCGCCCCATTAGAATGTGAGAGGAAATATTTTGCCCATTTTTATTATCTCTTTATTTGCTGCTGACGCTGTGCTTTTTAATAATGTCTGTGTGTGTGATTGTGTGTGTGTTTGTGTGTGCGTGCATGTGTGTATTTTTCTAAACTCTCCTTGGATCCCTTTTTCGAGGCAGGAGCATTAACATACCACGTATTCCCCTTCTCAGCACAGCGCGGGAGAGCAGAGAGAATGTGCAGCTCGCTTTAAGTGGAACTTTAAGAGTCACACAACATGCAGCTGGTCTTTATTACTTCCCCTTTGGTTCATTGAAGCATAATTACATTCTGACTTCATCCCAACCTTAGCATGACCTCTGCTCTCCTGTCAGACACACTGGCAGCCCCATGCACTCACACACAGACACACACGGACACACACACACACATATGCTCACAGATATGCATGCCCGCTGCTGCACACAGCATATCACAAATGTGAATTTTGCATGCACAAAAATGTAGGCAGGAACACAAAGAGAAACACATGCAAACACAAAATCCCACCTACGAACAGACAGACACAGACATTTAGCCTCAGTCTGAGCTGAGATCATACTGGACCAATATAATAGCGTAAGTGAGCCCAAACACAAATTGGGCTCCTGCTGGAAAACTCTGCTCTATGCGAGTTCTTGTTTGTGTGTGTGAGTGTGTGTGTGTGTGTGTGTGTGTGTGTGTGTGAGTGTGAGTGTGAGTGTGTGTGTGAGTGTGTGTGTGAGTGTGTGCTTGAGGCTTGCCGGATGGAAATGAACCCCACCGACCCTGTCCCTCCCTCCCTCCCTCTTGTTTTCCTGTCCTCTGCAGTTCTAATTGGAAACGGTTGCTAATCAGTCAAAAATTATGACTTTTTACTGTCACTTTTCCGCCCCTCCCCCCTTTCCTTTTTGCCTACTTTTAGTTTTTTGTTAAAGGTGTGTCCACTCTTTATTTTTATCACTTTTACAGTGGTGATGTTATGGGTTTTTCTAGCCTGTCAGTTGTTTTTCTTCTTTTGTAATTATCAAATAGGGTTTCCCCACATCAAAACAGCTGAGCCAGATCCTTCAGTAGACCAACACTGAACAGACCATTGCCTGCAACCTGGCGAAGGTAGGAACGACAGACTGAGGTTATGAAAGGCTTGCACAGGGCCGAGTGTCTGTTTTTGTTACCTTAAAGTAACATGGAGGACGGCCAGGTTAAGTGGGTGTTGGGTTCTATTGTGCTCCAAAGTAGTTCGACAGGAGAGTAAGGGTATATCAGGGTTGTTTATGGGGTGATGCTGGACTGGGTGGGCTTGTTAAACATCATTAGGGCCTCCTGACGTCACCAGTCTAATGTTTGGGAAACAGAAAATGTCCCTGTGAGGTGCCGATGCCATGCTACTCAACTCACAGCAAATATTTACCAGCACAAAAGCCGCACCGCTGGCAAGGCCAACACAATATAGAGCCAAGTAATCTGCTTGATTACTCTTGGTTTATTCCATGACAGCCATTACAAAAATGTTCCTTCCTTCATCATATAGTTTGAGCAAAAACAGCCACGATATCTACGTTGCACTGTACATACTTATGTTATGTTATATGTGGTCTGATAGGAGCCTTACAATGAAATCCTCACATAGATCCATCACTGTCATGTGATTAGCAGACTCACAGGCACTAAAAAGAAGCCATGGAGTCACTCACATCATGTAACATCCCTCTTTGCCAAGTCTTGTAAAATCATACCATTCACTGTTATGAGATTATTATCATGCATGACAGAGATGTTGGGGTGCCCTGCCACTACATCGTGTTCCAAAGTATCCATCAGGGTTTCCCTCAATTTAGAAATGAGATCATTTTCATATGGCAACATGGTTCTAACTTTAAACCAGGTTTGGTCCACTGTTTCCCACTCCACCCTTCAACCACACCAGGAATATCACTCACTCACCCTGTCTGAGAACACTTACTATGTGTGAGTACGTGTGCGAGGGTGCATGTGCCCATGTGATTGCACATTATGGTATAAAAGAGTGAGTGTGTGGAAGTAAAATAGAGTGCGAGACTATCACATTCTCCAAATAAAACAGTGCTCAGATTGTGAGATGGAAAAGCCTCGGTGAGTGATGTCAGACAGAATTTACACAGGATTCAGCTGTAAGGTCACTGCTTCAGTCATGGAACAGAGCTCAACACACTCAGAGCTCAAAACCATTTTAGTGGCTCTTCCACCCTCCTCATATTTCAATCACCACATTAGAAACAGCCGAGCATGGCCTATATATCAATTTTCACATAATTTTCATCACCTACCATGTGAGTGTTTTTGTGAGGTCTCTAAGAGGATGATGAGGATTCATATTCATTACATTTGCTGTGCGTCTCCTCTACCTGATGTCTCTGTGAAAATGCTTCCCACTGTGTCAGTGTCCACTGCACGCATGTCCAAATTTAGCCACCTGCTACGGTTGGCTGATAATTTTTGATGGTGGGTTACCATCAGAGTGAAGCAGAGCTATGTCGGGCCGGTAAATGCATTTGTAACTGTGTGTTTGTCATCTCCTCCTCGTCTTATTCCTCTTCTCCTTGTTTCTTTTCTTTCCATCTTCTATTTCAAGCAGCTCACCACAGCCTGGGACCGTAACTGGGAGAGAAACACCGGATGAGTGTAAATCCAGATTTATACATCTGTGTCAGGGTGTTGCAAATGCTGGAGCTGATGTAGTACACCTCCCAGAAATACACGTAGAGGCTGCAGGAGAAAGGGAGATACCCACAAAATGTTGAGACCACAAAATTTTGTATGGGTCAAGTTAGGCTGCTTTGAGTTTCCACACAATGTTGGCAGTGTTTGTAGAAATCGTTTGTAGTGAAGTTAGATCAAGTTGGACATGAGCTCTGCTTCTTGATAACAGTACACATAATTGACATTTCCAGTTCAAAACATGTCCTCACGTTGATCTTTGCTCTCTGTCACAAAGTGAAGGAAAACATTTAATCATGATTACCTCAAGTAAATAAAGAATCCATAGCTCAGTAATTGTCTCCTTTTTAGTGGCTAGACAAATTTGTATTTTGTGATTCAGTGGAATTTCCAGAGCAAACCCACTGTTCCCACTGTTGCTCTCTATCATAGAGCACAGTGGGCGTGGTTTCCACTCCATTTCAATTTGGCTCACAAAACACCAAAAGCCAATCATGACAACCTCAATCAATGGCCCTGTGCAGCATCTAAACAAAACACCACGTGTAGCGGAAGCTTTGTAGAATATGCCGACTAATAAACAAACATTTCACATGGCTTACCGTTGCTAAATCCAAATCTCAAATGTTCTGGACTTTCTCTGCCAACACTTGAAATCTGTGAAAAAACAAAGTTTACCACAGCATCCGCACAACATGCTGACTTTCAATTATCAGCTAATATGCAACGTAGCTCTGCTGCCTACATTCCTCCCTTTACCAGCCAGCTTAAACACACTGTCTTTGGATTTTTTTCAAATGCACAACATAATCTGATGATGTACAACGCATCCACTCGGTGTTGTTGTGGTACAACTGTATTTAGCGAAATCCTATGCTGACCATAAATCACATCACAAGAGTCATTTACAGCTTAACAAAGACAAGTATAACTCTGTATCCAAACAGATTTATGCTTCTGTGTGTGCTTGTTTACTTACATGTTAATCTGGGCATATATTTAAAAGGCTGTTGTGCTCCAATATGACAGGGCGTGTGTGTGTATATGTGTCTGTGTGTGTGTGTGTGTAAGGGGGAGGGTGGTCAGATGTGTAAGTGACCTGTGCAAAGTGAAGCCTGCCAGTTTAAAGGGATGACATCAGCCTATATAAGAACATGATCTGAACTGTACTACCTCAGAAATTGCCTGTCAACATATGGTCCTTTTACTGACTTCAGCAACACAAGTCTGCAGTATGTCACATGACCATAACACACTTTGAAGATGTGAACACCTATAGGAAAATATGAGCTCTGAGTTTCTGTCCATTTTCAAAATCAATCTAATTTGTTTTCTAAAGCTGCATAAAGTTTAAACTATTTTTTTTATTATAAAACACGTTTTTTTTATTTTTGAAATTTAAAAAATCTTTCTTTTATTCTGTCATCTTGTATTTCTCCGCATTCATTTCTTAAAATAAATAAAATGCGAAGTGTGTGAGGAAAAAATATGAGCCCAAAGACCTGAGTGAGCATATGGGTGTGTGTCCTGTAGTCTGCAGGTCCAGGGGCCTTGAAGGGAGCTGCAGTTCAATCCAAATGAATGGGGGCATTATGTAAGTGCTTACAACATCGAGAAATTATGTAAATGGATCCGTTGCTACACAACAATGCTTCTCCTGTCAAAACATAAACAACATTGTGCAAATGGCCAAATGTTCACAATTTCGAAATATGATGAAATCCGTCCCAGGGGTGGTATACACGAATATACGTACACACATAAGAAAAGATTGCACTAGTTTACAAAAGGATCCTCTTTGCATATTTATGAATCATGGTCCGCTCCCATGAATACTGAACTTCAATGAAAAGAACTTTCTGGCCAGCACAGACAGACTTTCATGGAACAAGATAAGAATTATGTGTTATAAAGATTTATTCAGCGGACAAGTAGTTCTAAGTGTATGAGAAAGGGTTTGATATGAGATTATGAGTAGCTGGTCTACTAAGTTCATCCCTAAAGCTGTAGGTGACGTGGGGAGGTCCAGCTGTGAGCCATCATCGAACACAGAGCTGCCTCACCTCATGCACCCTTTATGCGTCACTAGCTGTTTGAACTTCTCTGGCTGTTTTTATTTGGTTATGCATCTAAATCATCAGGGGTCAAGTAAACAGCTCTGGTGGAGGTAAACAGCCCGAAGGATAGGCTTTCCTCTGGGGCCTTCAGCAGCTGAATTTCACACACACACACACACACACACACACATACACACCCACACAAATGCACACACGTACACCCGCAAATCTGGGTGCAGATCAAACTGTTGACGCCTATTTGGCACTTATCATTGCGTGTTCAGCTTCAGGCTTTTTCTCGGCACTGGAAGATCCCTTGGTATCATACCGGCGCCGATGGCTGTTGCAGTCGGTGAGATGGTGTTTTCAAGGATTCACGGTGAACTCTGCTTCTCTTGTGCACTCACAGACTCACACACAGACTGACACAACCACCTCCTCACCAGCTCAGGGTAAGAAAGAGAGACAGAGGGGCAGAGTGAGAGAGAGGATCAAAGCCGGTGAGTGGGATGGATTCTCTGAAATGAATAGTGCTGGGGGATATTGCTTTAACCTTTGTCCAAAGTGCTGTGCTCAGGGACCTCCCTGTTTGTTTTAACAGCTCCGAGTTAGCAAGGGTCTCTCTAGCCGCAGAAGGAATCTAGGCTAACAAGACATATTCGCTACATTTAAGCGGGTGTTTCGTGTCACGAGAGGTTGTTCATCTACAGTCTGTCCTGTCTGCTTCTTCCACTATGGATAACATAAGGTCCAAAAACTTACAAGGCGTTTTTGTGGTCAGCTTGATATTTTTGGCTCATAGTCAACATCAAGAGGTTTGATCATTCGCTCAGGCAGATGTACAGTAGTGTTTTATTTCAGGGGTAGATCAAAAGTCTCTCCATGCTGTGTCTAACCACAACTTGGATTATATTAGAATTTATTTGTTTTGGGTCTATCGGCTTCACAGGGAGGCCAGGCCATCAACAACTCTTCTCCACCACTCCCTGTTTTGATCAAAATCTCACAAGAGTGCAGACAAATCTGGATGCACATCAAACCACTCGTGTCTATTATGCACTTATCACTGTGGGTGCAGCTTCACTCTCAGTTTGGCACTGACAGGTCCCACAGTGCCATATGGGAGCAGACTGCTGGATGATGTTGGTGGGTTATGGCGGGGCGCCTCCTCTCCTGTTATCACCATCTTTGTCATCCCTCCCCTCCCATTCCTAAAGGAACCAGAGAAGGGTGTTTTAAGGCCACAAGCACACACACACAAAAGCACAGAGTAGTGTTTCCATCACCTCAGAGGACATTACGTTGACTTACATTTATTGCCTGGAGACTTGCCCTAACTGTAGCAATAACCAGTACCTGACTAAACTTAACCCTAACCTTCACCTTAGCTAACCTTAACCCAAATCTCCATCCTAAAATTTAATGATTTGTGGTTTTGGGGCTCATGTTTTGTCACCAACATGGTGGAAAGTCCCCAAAATGTGACAGTGTAAGCAGATTTATGTCCCCACAATAATAAGAAGTACTTGTCCATGAACACACACACACACACACACACACACACACATTATGGACCATGGGGAGAGATTATGCCCTTCTGTCATCTGTTGAAAAGAGGCAACAAGGCTGTGTGTGTGGTACAAGCATGTGGAGTATTTGCCTGTTTTGAATGACTCACTAAGTAAGAGTTTGCAATATTTCAGCTGCCTTTGAGTACTTCAATACCTTAAGCCTTGAACAATCGTCTGCTTGCATGCTATGCTAATCATCATAAAACATGAAGGTATTATTGAATATTTCCCCACATGTGCGGCTTCCAGTGAAGTTCTGTGGGTGAATCACAAATGTTTTCCTTGAAAATAACATTCTTTTTTCTTGTCATACACAGCAGTCTGACCTATTTGGGATAAAATAATTTAGGCGGGGAAAGGGATGTGTGTGTACAAAGGAGAGTGAGGAGGGTCTGAGGATGCTAGTGAGAGTGGGTGGTTAGAATAACAATCTGTAAACGCAAACAGTCTCTCCTTGTGGCTGACTAAATTGGCTTCTCAGACTCACTCTGTCCCACTTGAAATGCTATGGGACATATTGAAGCCCTTAGTTTTCTATCAGCCCCTCTCCTCCTCTGGGCCTCCCTCCATCCTTCCATCACTGTCCCTTCTCTCACACAGCTGCAGTGCAGCACATGGGGAGGAAAGAGATCGGGCAGAGTGGGAAGGGAGGAAGGAGGGGGGCATAAAAAAAGACATATGTATGCATTGATATGTAGCAGGAAGTGTGAAAACATTAGAGTGATGAATAAGTGCAGTAATTGAATGCTGCACATCTACGTATGGCAAACATATGAAAGACTACTATTTGATGACAAGACAAAATGTTCTGTGCTTCATGATCAGTAATTACATTAAATATGCATTGATATGGTTTACTGTTCATATGCAGAGTCTCTCTCACTTCCTCCCTCTTATCTTCATCCCACAGGGGATAGTGCTCATGCCTGTGGTCATGGCTTTGGTGACTTTGGTTTCTGAATGCTAGACAGTTCATTGACTTGCCCCGCGTAAATCTGCCTGGGTGGGAAATGATTTGTGGCCAGTGACATGTTCCTCGCGTTCATTTGTGCACATTCGGCACACATACACACACATGCTGGATTTATATCCAACCAACTCTATTCAGGTTTTCCTCCCATAACATCTCTATCATATTATACATATACACACTTAAACCTAACATAAAGTTGGACTTTTATAAGTTTTATATGGAAAGTTTACCATCAACCTTGACCTGGTGCCGAAACATAATTCAATGTGAGCCAGGTGTATTTAGTCGTCAGTGTATATTGGTCTTAGAGGTTAGAGAGGGTGCATGGTGAGGGGCCTGGGTAATAACTCACAGAGGTCTCACACTCCTCTGAAAACAGCACAACAAGCCCCACATCAAGGGAGCTTTGAGAAGGAAATGAGCAAAGAAAGAAAAGCACACAGCAGGAGCGGGAGGAGCCACATTTCCAAATTATTAATATTGTTTTTCAAAGTAATCCAAACACTCTCAGGGGATTAGGCAAAGGGGGCAGGGAGAGAGAAGGAAGCAGGTAGATTATCTGCCCCCGTGCAATTTTTTGGTTCAGCTGAACTGTCAACATATGAGAGAAAGAGAGGCAGGAAAAAAAACACAAAAAAAACAAGTAGTGGCCTTGGTTATATAAAGACTGAAAGCTGAATGAAACACTATCTTTATGGCAGGGTTACAGCGAGAACTGGAACTGGTGCTTTGGCTGTAGCTAAAAAAACATCCTCAGCTCTGAGTTTGTCGTTTTCATTCAGACTCTTGTTTTCTTTCAGCTAAAAGCAAGCTCCCCTGCCCAGAGAGCTGGCTAGCACTGGACACACAGTCACACAATGTGTTCCTTGCTCTCCCACTGCCAAGCTCCACACTGCTCAGGCTTCAAAAACAGCTAGAACCAGACACATGCCGCCACGGTGCTGTACTAGTGGTCATAACATTAGCCGACGAGGAAGAGACAAGGCTAAAAAACACAATACAAATAATGTAACGCAGAAGGAGAGGCTAATGTGGTAGTAAATAGCAGTCTGGAGTTGTTTCAACAATAACAACCCTCTGAAATCAGAGGGATATTAACAAACCCCCTAGATTTCCCTCATTGAGGGGATGTTTTTCTCCCTGGTCCGTTGGGAAACACTGTTGTAGTGATGGGATAAGTTGTCACATTAAGCCAGTTGTGTACAACGTGGAGGTCCATCTTGCTTCAATTAAAAACTTCAACGCGTCTGGTTTTGATTAGGGGTCCTGGCAAAACCAAGGTGATTCCTTTCTTAATGAAAACCACCAGAGAGGCTGAGCAGTGCTAAAAACTGGTTAACAAAGAATAATAGCTGAGCGGGGAAGGTATCTCACTCTCATCCTCCTTCCCCTGCCGTTTCCTTCCTTCTGGCCTACATAATACACATGCCAGATGGACAGACCTAACCTTGAATGGTTGCACAGGGTGATGGGGTAGGGGGTAAAAGGGTTTATGAAATTAATCCCTCTCCCCTAACACTTCTTTATCCATTTTATTCCTGGAGTTTTTTTCTCACTCCCTGCTTGCTTTTTCACTTACCCATCCCTTCTCTCTGTGTGGATCTCTGTGAATCTGGCATGTCTCAGCAGAAGCCGACTCATGTTTCCCCACAGAGGGTCTGAAGGTTTACTCCAGAGCGGAGGGCCTGCTTGCTGCAATTTGACGATGAACCATTGCTTCCCCTTCTTGGCCGCAAAGTCACCAGTCACCTCATCCCTCATCTTGACACAAATGGTATTTCTTATTTACAAGCGCACTACATCTTATCTTGCGACCTTGTCACTCTGTGAGTTCAAATTCCAGATAGATTGTAACCCCAGATGCTGACTTAAAACAATTGGCTTTGTTGTTCACATTCAGTGTGACAAAGCTCCTTAGCCTGCAGTGTCTGCAGTGAAGAGAGAGGAGCTGGTTGAATGACAGACAGTGACAGCTTAATGTATGCTTCCCTACTGTCATCTACGTCACAGAATACTCTGGTAGCCGCAAGTGTTTCTCTCATATTGTGACTTGGCCTGTGTGAAGCTCATGAAAATGTGTTGGTCACCAAGAGTGCAGGGATGCAGAAAGTAAGTGGCGCCAAAAGCAGAGAGAAAAGTTGGATGGGAAAGACACACACCACGTTTTTGCATAATGCTGGGCGTTTCTGAAAATGTGGTCTGATCCAATACGAGATTCAGCTGGTGACTTCGCAATTACCTCCTTTCATCCTTTCATCTGTTTTATTCTCTTATCTTTTATTGTCTCTCATTCCTTCATCTCTGTGATCAGGTCCTCTATAGGGCGGCATATCTGTGTCTCATCCCCTTCGACCTCAAAGAGGAGGAAGCCTTGACGAGACAGACCAGTGAAATGCAACGATGACAAACACACAGACTGACTCCATCTGATAGACTTTAGGAGTATTTCCTGAAGATGGGTCTTATTTTTTGTGTAAAAGACAGAAGTGGAAAGACCCATCTTAAAAAAAGCAAAACAAAACCGTTTAATTGTGTAGGTTTATTACCTTCATTAATTCATGTATTTAACTTAAACCCACAATATGCAACTTATGCTGTGATAGGTCTCTCAATCAAAACTGTGAAAACAAAATATGTAGTTCAATGACATCACAAAGTAGTGAGGGATCATGGGATTTGTTTATTTCATATTTAAACAGCCACTGATAAAAATCTATCTGACTGACGCAGGCAGAGATGTTAACAAATGATGTGATGTATTAAAGACTTTCTTCCTCACTCTTTGACTGGTGCTACTCTGGAAGTTAGTGACTTGCAAGAAAATGAAACAAGCTGCTGCCTTAATTAAAATTGCAGATTTTAGTTTGAGTTCTCAAAATAATCACAGACTCACAAAAACTGTTAAAAATTAATCCATCCAAATGAAAACACAGAACACAATTATTGCTGCCATGACCATGCCAAACCAGCAGGTGTTGTGATAACCCTGACCCTAAAGCCATATTGGCCAATCAGAAGCCTGAAAACAGCTGTCAATCATGGACTTACTGTGACTTGAGTTTGAACGGTTCTGATCTGAAACATTCAAAGCTGAAGGCTGGGACTGGACTGTTAGAGTGCTGAATTATGCTGTGTATGGCACTGTAATGGTGTTACTCACCATGGTGAAAGAGTCGCATTTATATGTCATACAAAATGTCCACTTAGCATGTTGAAGAGGTAAGTTAACTGCTGGCTAGTGAAAAATTGAAGCAGCTAGAGAGCTTACAAACCAGGTATTTTTTCTCATGATGCTGGTGTGGTGACCCTCTGAGCAGGTCTCAGCTGAGTGCTATCAGCACACTGACACCTGGGCCCTGTGTGCTATTTAAGTGCTATTTGATTGAGTAGTTTTAAGTACCTTTGGTTGTGTAAGTCAAATTTTGGGGATCAGGGCTGCTGACATGTGGGCAACACCAGGTCAGGTTCCCCAGGTCCTGGGTCAAAGGGACCCAAAAGAACCGTCTAACCCTTAAACAATCCCTTTTTAAAATCTGATCAAAAAATACATATTTTAAAAAAAGTTTTTGTAAGTCACATTAAAATCGTTCTTTTTGTATTTTTGAACTTTCCTTAACTAGTATCTAAAGATGATTTACCTTGCCTTTCCCAAATGCAAAAAAAGATTTGATCTGATGCCTTTTGACCTTTGTTTACCTTTGTTCACATCATCCACCTGCTGCCTGGACTCCGTGTCCATCTCCAGCTCTCTGGTGCTGCCAACCTCTCAAATTCTGTTTTCATCTGCAGCCTGAGTCTATCGCTCTCTGCCTTTCCTCTCTGAAACAGCTATTTCCATCTACAGGCTCAGCTGTTCTTGACAGAGGATACCTTGTGTTGAGTTGTCATTTAAACTGGATGATGAGGTTAAAGCCAGTGTTAGGCTGTGGCTATTACTGGCTGATAACTTCAAAGCAAAGTTGGGAATGATTGCATGTATCTGGTATGATTAGAATGAAAGAATTCTGATGGTGGGGCTACCCTGTCATTACAATGTATCTGGATATTGTAGGAGAGTAGAGCTCCTTTTGCTGAGTGACTGGAACATGCTTTACCTAATGACCAGTCAGCACCTGAGGGCAGTTGGCACAGGAAGAGGGCTCTTTGAAGATCACCTTGTCCAGGGCACGAGCAGGACACACGCAGGACTGTTTGGGAACATTGCACAAGGTTCTACTTGTTCTGTTATTGGTTACTTCTGTGGAGTTTGTTTTTGGTGGCTGTTTGAAGGAAGCAGCATTAGTCCCTAACTTAATAGTTTGCAAACCCATTTGTTGGTAATTATGGTAAGTACTGGTGCATGTAATTGGTAACTATGGCCATGTGTCAGTTGGTAACAGCCATGCATCCCCCTTCCTAGACTAAAGTGGTTGATCTCAACAGGAGACCAACCAGTTTGTTGTTTCAACATTAGTGTGGGGGAGAATGTTTGTGAAGACAGTGTCTATGGTTTCTGAAGAGTCACCAGTTTCCCAGTTGCCTTTTGGCGCTGCTGGAGTCAGTGCATAAATATCCAACCTCAGTATCTATCCAAAGACCAGGGCTGAGACTAGTCACATGGTAACGGGAAGTGGTTAGGAACCTGAGCTGTGTTGCGTTTTTTTTTTTGTTTTTGCCATTGTACATGTCCAGTACGTGGATTTCTGTCTTTGTCTCATAGTTTTTTTTTAGAAACATACAAGGTCAAAACTGTATGATTAGTGCCCTTTTTGTCATCTTGCGTGTTAAATTGGTTTGCGTTTGGCATGTTACAAGATGGCAAGACTTGTGGAATCTGGTAGGTGAGGAGCTGAATCAATTGTAGTGAGACAGTAATATCATCATTTGTTTAGTGTTAACAGCTCATGTCATGGCGGCTTTTGTTGTAGCTTGGGGTTTGTTTCATGTTGTGCTTCTTGGGACAATTTGGCTGCCAGTGAGCCTTTGTTTCAGAGGAGCCACTGAATAAACTACTTTGGTTTGACACTTTTGTTCATTCCAGTTTCTGTGGATTTATTGGCAGGAATTTTGTGAGGACTGTGAGTATGCTTTGTCTACATGCACCACACCATGATTGACACTTGTGATGATCTTCTGTGCCCATAATAAGACCAACACTTTGATGTGTACCTTGGATGATGGGTTTAAACCTCATTTCCTGATGATCATGCTAATGTTTATGTCCTCACTCTCCTTTGTTCCTGCCACAACCAGATCCACATATTTAGGGTGGGTGCAGTTTTTACATTGTTTCCTACAATATTTATACAAAAAATACCTTGTAACTGTACACTACTTTTGTCATGCCTTTGATTATTGCTTTGCCAAATTCCTGAACCCTGCAATATGAAGAAAGCTTAGCACATACAGGATATCATTTTGTTGCCTGGCTTCACTAAACCTAACAATTTCAATCAAGCTTAGCGGTCACATGATAGTTGAATTGAACTTGATAAGTCAACCCAGGATTTTACAATGCAGACATGAGCTTGTTCACAAAAAAGGAGCTTTTTTGCAGCATATAACCAATCGCAAGCATTTAGAAGTCTACTGGCAGCAAAGTGGCATAGATGATAGGTGACAGATGATAGACTGTGTTCAAGTACAGACAGAAAATAACAAGGACACACCAAAGTAAAATAAAACTAAAATTTAAAAGAGAAAAAAATGAAATATATTTTTAATGTCATTAAACTAACATGTTTCTTAGATGTTTTCGGTCTCTGTTGTAGATTTAATATTAGAATACAGAAGTACTGTGAAATGTGTGTCAGGGAAAGCCAGTCCCTTACTCTCATGTCCTCCTAAGAGACCTTTTTATGATCATCATGCTGTGCTCCACAGGATCTTTTATGATACCAATGCCATCTTCTCAGAGAATGGATGGATCAAATTTGTCTGTAGGTAGTGCTTCTATACCTGTGATCTCCTA
>JAPZDZ010000023.1:8210153-8220685 GCA_029783805.1 Acanthurus tennentii | reverse complement strand
TTGATAACACACCAACGTGGATTTATTGACTGTGTTGATTTGCTGCCTGATGGCATTCCCTTAACTTCTGCAACTCTGTCTACATATTACATCAATATATATACGTATGTTTATATATATATACACACACACATCATAAGCCACAATCAAAATGATGACTCATTGCAAATTTGTGTGAGGTTGCATCACAGAGGACAAAAAAATAAATATGACTCAAAATCCACAATGAATATAAACAACTTGTAGGTCAGAGTAAAAATAACACATACTAATGCTAATGCAGGAATCATTTTCAGTCTCATAAGTATCTTGTTGTTAATTTTACCTTGATTTATGTTGTTTTTATTCAGCACATTTGCCGGAATAACAGTCCTTTTTAACATTAGGACACTTTCAGTTACGTTTGTGCTGATAAAACGGGGTATTTTATACCAGAACATGATCTTTTGTAACCTCAAAGTTGTAATGCCAAAACCAAAGCAGACCTTATCAACATTTTTATCCCAATTAGAATTTAAAAACTGAAATGAAGTTTAAGAGTAGAAAACATTGTTAACTTTTAACATCTCTGATTTCAGAAATGTACAATGCTCACTTTATTCTGGCAAAAGGACAATTTTTTTTATCAGTTACAGTATTCCCAACTGGCCAAGACAGGCCAAGGATGTAAATCAAAAAGGGAGGGAGAAAGAGAGTTTAAAGAGACACTGATACAGTCAGTTCCCAGCAGTCAAACAGGGCTGTCTGTTTAAAACAGAACATCATTCCTCACTCTCTCGCTGACTGGTTGATCCCCAACTCCCTTCACATGTGGCAAACACTAAAGTTATCATGCTTTTTTACTGACTCACAGTTAATTCTTGCGGTAAAATTTCACCAACAGAGTTGTTGTGGTCGAGATAAACTTTCACCTAGTCCAAGCAGCATTCAGCACTCACAGAGGTTTCATCTTATACCTGTAACTCTCATTATTAAACTTTAGTTAAACTTTAAATGTTAATATTCAGATGAAATGATAATGATCCACATTTCAAAATGTCATATCGTCTTGCACGCTCACATACTGATGTTTAGATACTCAAGGTTCCATCAACTAATTTCCTCCGGTCACTATGTTTGAGTGCCTCAGCCACTGTTCCTGTGACAAAAGCGCTCTCATGCTTGGGTGCTAGCGCAAACACAATTAAAAAAACATTCTCATGCAAATGGAGCAAGCTCGACAACCTTAATTGTTGGTAATTGCTCATAAACATCCCCTATCAACACTGGCACATGCGATGGCACGAATGGGGGGAATAGAATGAATAGCAGCAGAAGCAGGCAGATGAAGCACACAAGGATAGAGAATGTATTTGTTTGGGTCATTAGGAACTCATGGTGACCCAGTGAGCCACAACATTATAGCAGCAGCAAGGCCAAGGCTCTTCCTTCCTCTGCTAAATGTGCGTGTCTGTGCAGGGCCAATTGGCCTGCACTGATATCCCCTGTTCCTAGAACTGCAACAATTGTTTGCATGCTTGCAAACAACGAAAGAGAGCCAGAGAGAATACAGTTTGATACTGATGGGCATAATTTGAGCTGTTATTATAAAATAACCCCAAAATGTCTAGACTTTGTAAACTGCAATCATTATTTTGATGTTAGGAATCCTGTGTTGGTGGGCAGAAATGAAAGGTTACCACAGCTTTTGTAGTTCTTGTTTGTTCACAATGTCATGGAGGCACCTAAGGGTGAAAAGCTTTTTCTTGACTTTTGCAGAAAACAGGCCTTTTTGAGGCCATTAACTGTGCTTTTATGGCAACATTATGTGAAAAAATACCTTGGAATAATTTTGATGGTACACTGATTTGTAATAGCTGCCTCTTTTATTCCCACTCTGTACCCCGAATGTTTGATTTTGCACTGGGCAACTTAGATAGAATGGGTTAAAATGTGTAACACTTTAGAGCACTCAGTCACACACAGCAAGCTTGGCATTCTCAGATATCATGGCAAACAATGAGGGGGGCATTGATAGAAGAAGCTAAGAAGGGCTAAGAACTAAGAAGCTAATCTATCCTAAGCTAAGCTAAGAACCCTAGCTAACTCCCTCCCTCTCTAAAGTTCTTTCAGGAACCACCAGAGTTGTTGGAGAGCAACTAACAATGGGCCAGAAAAGCTATCTTTAATAAATTACACTGTGCAATTGTATTGTTTAATTAGCCACTATCATGTCGCCAACAACATTTTATTTGATTACACACATGTTCCACATTCAAATGCTTAGCAAACTGTTAAAACTATTAATGTGCTGAAAAGGCTAGCAGTATTTCATTAAACTAAAGCTTTCTTTATTGTAATTTATTTTTGCCATGTCAGTGTTCATCTCCAGGCGAGGAGCCAGTGGGTGGAATTGGGGCCCAATTTGAATTTACTTACAATGGTGTAAAAGTGAAATGCTCTCCAAAACTGAAGGAACTCCAAGCCGCATAAAAAAACAACTGGTGGATAATGTTGCTTTAATTAGGACCAACAAAAACAAAGCCCCAGACTAATGTTTCCTATTTTCCAAAGGGATTTTTTTTTCACATGTCACTATTTCATAAATTAATTCAAATCATCAAACCAGTCACAGAGAATAAGTAATGTTCATTCTGAAGCTTGTATATGTTAGGGGAAGTGTTCTAGTGAGCTCTTTTACTGGATAAACACAGTGAGGGAAAAGTAAATAATAAAAAGGCAACAGGAGTTAAATAGAGGAGATATGAAGAAAAGCTATTTCTCTTGCTGTGTAGCAGAGGATCCAAAGCCTGTGGGAGCTCATCAGTTGAAGGTCAATGTACTATTCGAGGTTATACTGGAAGCCCATTGGCCCTGTTGCCAAATCCTCGAAAGAGTATTGGAATTAAACAGCCAAGATGAGTGGGTGGAGGAAGAGTAAACACAGCATTTTGCAATGCTCTTGCACATTGTGGAACTTATACACCATCTCATTGCAACTGCACTGCCTTATAAACACATACACTATTGTTTTCGGCTACCTCAGGTCATTGTTGACTGGGAAAGAGGTCTTGGTTGTACCATTAAGGCTTTATTTGAGAGTACGAGGCCTTAATTATAGTGTGAAAAGAGCACAGAGAGGGAGAGAGCTTAGCTGAGGGAAACCCAACACCTCCAACCCAGCGGTAGCACTTTGACAAAGAAGGTCAGTACCAAGTCAGATAAAGTTTATTTATATTTTTCTATTACTCCCTTTCATCGATGTCCACGGCACGGCAGATAGTATCCCCACTTTGCTTATTTACTCAAAGAGCCCTACCTCTGGACAGCACTCATTCAGCACTTAATGTCCATAACACCTTGGATAATTGTTTTCCTCTGCCCCTGAAACCTCAGCGCTTCACAAGACCAAGCACCTCTGTCCTCTTGTTTATTTTCAAACGCCTCAACCAGGACAAATACCCTCAGGTCAACTTGAACTGGCAAGTGGCCTTGTGTGTGCCTCAAAAGTGCCCTGAAAATTTGTTGAGCTGACATAAATTTGTTCCAGTTGCGTGAAGGGAGCAGGAAGAATGCAGATGGGTATGAGAGAGAAGGAAGAGTCCTGCAGTTGCGACTGACTCAGGTCTTGTCCAGACTGAGGCTTACAGCAGGGATCACTCAGCTTGGTCAGCTCTTCCCTGCTTCAAAGGCTGGGAGGAGAGGTTCTGTGAAATCATACAATAACAGTGAATATAACCACCCTTTCAAAACACAACTGGACTGAACTGGATAGGTGGGAACGAGACAGGAGGAAAGGATGGAGTTTCACTGCTGATACAAGGAAAGATAGGAACATATGGTACTTGCTTCTGTTCTGTGGGAACATATGTGGAAGGCACACGGATATTCTTCCTTTGCTGATTAAAGATGACATTAAAAAACTTAATTTGTATAAGAAAAAGTTGGCTGATTATGCATTCCCTTTATCGACAACACCCTGTCTCATATCCTCATATGGAACATTTCCAATTCAACTTAGTCTTCTATTTTCGGTCACTGAGCTGCTCCACTTGAGCAAATATAGGCTAAGAATATTACTCAAAGGGTATTTTAACAGAAATCGTTAAATGGTATTAGATGTTTTTCTTACAGACCACAACCCATGATGAATTCTACTACTCTATGATAGTTTACGTTCTAGAAGCCTGATATAACTTGTCCCCTGTGGCATAGAGCTCCAAAAATGAATTTGTTGTCCAAAATGAATCAAAGTGTGTCAGTGAGTCACCATCTCATCTGGGTGACATATTGCTTCATTATGATAAACATGACTGCTGTGCTTTCTTTTAAATCAGCCCCGTATTTTGTGCAGTCCTGCTGCCTCATATCAAGCCCCCAGAAAGTGCTCCAGACTTGAAGCCAATTTGACATAGTGGCCAAGCTGTGTAATTACACATCATATGACTTTTTAAAAATTGGCTCACATTTTGTTGAAAAGTCAGCTGTAATTTTTTAAAAATTTTTTATAACCCCCGCAAATGAGGTCTTTCAGTTTTTAAGTCGAGTACATTATTGAAACAAATACATTTTTTATCCTCATTGAGGGCTACACTACCAGAGTTAGCTGCCTTGGCCACACGAAGTCTGCATTAATGTGCATTATGTCTTAACAGTACCACGTGTAACAGTGCAGCTTCAAGAGGTTAAATCAATTTCTCTTAATATATCCTTACCATATGATGGTTCGTTTGTACCAAATTTGTGGTATTCTACAACTAAAAATACTCCCCAACAAATGCATTTCTTTTGAGGAATGTTTGTTAAAAGCAACAGTGGCCAGCTGTTTTAGAAAATTTTCAGTCTTTATTACAAATAAAAGTTTACTTTAATGACACATTTTTAAATAATTTTGTGTTCAGTAGGAACCAATGGGAAAAGGGCTGACAGCCTGGGGAGGTTGCGAACAGCAACCATCACATTGTCGGTTTCAGTCTTTTTTGGGGGGATGTATTGGCAGCAAGAATATCGCTTCACTGAGGGAGTTTGAATAGTACTTTCAAAAGTGTTTTTGTAACCACTGTGCAGTGTCAAATCCAAATGACAAACCAAGAGAAAGAGGCAATTTTGTGTAACTCTGTTTAGTATGATTGCACACAGACTTCTATGATCCACAGCAATATTGTGTTTCCCACTGGGGAAACCCGTACTAAAAATGTATGACCTCATCTGACTGAATGGTTTATGGTTTCTTTTTCTATGGTGGCTTTTCGCAGAAGGAGACATTTTGGGGGATGCCACTGAGTTGGGTTGCCCTTCGTCTACCATGGAAAAGGTAATTCTCCCCACTGATAACACATGGAAGCTATCAGTGCAGGACTGGAAGCTTGTGGTGTGGAGACTGTAAGCAGGAGCCTGCACACTCATGCACACATACATATAAAGAGTATGAGTTTATTAAACATTCAGTACACAGGGGATACACAGTAGACAGAGTGTTTTTGTCTGAGTGGGTGTGAATTTGTGCGTCACTTGAAATTGAAGTGTGTTTGATGTGTGTAAGTGGTGCTCCTGTTATTCTCTATTTGACAGCTAAATCATCCCCTCCTCCCTTTCCCTGTACATAACCTCAGAAGATGATTAGTTCATATTTTCCCCCAATTGTATGGACTGGTCCCTGCTGACGGGACTGTAATGTGTTTTATAGATATGCTACAAGTCACCCCGTAAATAGGTCAGCTGTCTGAAGTGTGATGTGTCATGTGTTCCTTTCCAGTTCTGAAATGTCTTCTCTAATGAGCCCTAGTGATTTTGGAGAGGAAAACACCACAGCCCTTTTTCCAATAAAGCCTCTCTCTGCCTCTCTGAGCCTCGCATGACAGAAACAAAAGCTGTTTGTCCTTCTGGGGATTGGTGTGTGTGTGTGTTTTTATGTGTGTGTCTGTGTGTACTGCATGTGCATGTGTCTGTCTCTGCCATTCTTTCTTTCAGACTTCTGTCATGCTCTCCTATTCTTTCATCTCGCTGTGTTTGCTCAATAAAATCTTTCCTCATGACTCGGTACCTCCAGCACTCAAGGAGAAGGCAACAAGAACTGCTGTGGTTGAGGTTGTGTCCCTGTATGCCATTTTACCATTTAGTTAACACTGGACGTATCATATTAAAAAAAAAAAAAAACTCAAAAGGTTTTTCAAGTCTTAAAAGTTATTTTGAATCTTGACCAATATTCTGTCAAAATTGCGGCATGAAATGATTTCCTGTGTAACCCACTAATTTGTTCTTCTTTTCTATGAAAGTCTGTGGTAAATTGAACTGAAAAGAAGGGTATACAGATTGAAATTGTAATTAATAACGCAAGTCAAAAACAGCTATAAGAATAATAAGAGACAGGAGATTGATCTTGCAAGCCAAATCTATTACAGAGAATAAAGAGGGGCAAATATTTCAGAATAGTTCAAAGAAGGGGGCGCTAACAGTGCCATGATGGCATCGCTTCTATTCGAGCTGACAGTGAAGAAAAAAAATGTCTGGAAGATTGGTACTGTAATGTTATCACAGCCACCTAACTCAATACAGAGAATATTTAATAAAACATCATTCACAGACTACACTGTAAGAGTGTCAGTAATCAAAGCACAGGCCTGGTTAATATCATGTTTTCTCTGTTGATGAGTAACATACGCTGATGCTCAAGTCCACCCCCTTCTTCACCTTCTGTGCCTGCCTGCCTGCCCTTGTGCCATGGATTCACTGGGCCCCATTCCCTATCTCTGCACCCGACACAGCCTGGGAGTGCACAAAGGGGGCACAGTATCTCTCCTGTCCATCACTGTATCAGAGGGAACACATTTCCCCTAATTTCTGTGACTCTGCATGCTGCGATGCTCTACCACTGCTCTGTATGACCAACAGCTTTTGGCATGGAAATGAAAGTGCATTACTATCTCCATTATCATAGCTACTAATGCATTAAACACTTATAATAGGAAATGTCAGTGGCCACTATGTGTCTGTTTTTGATGCAGTGTTGGCCACTGAATCATGACTACCGGCTTTACTGTTAAAGACGTATTTCCCAGAACTTTTACCAGTGACAGAGGGGATTTAATGGGAAATCTTTGTTTTCCTTTTGATAGTTAGTGTTTTCCTTTTCCTCTGCTTCACATTTCTTAGGAGAGCCTGCAGTATTAATCAGTGACACACATGTGAGCAGGGTTCCCCCTGAGCCTTTAGGTAAACAGGCTTAGCAAACAATTTCCACATTTTTTTCTGATTTGCATGGGAATTTAGAAGAAAACAATCTTGTACTGTTACAAGATTAGTCAAACACAATGTCTATGTAGTCTTCATTTGGAGAACAACACTCCTGGATGCTTGAGTGGCCCTTTGGGATTCCTCCTCTCTCTTACATAATGCGGCCAATTGTGAAAAACGATGTGAGGATATTATTGAGGTATAAATCACTCACTAAAGGAGACATTATGACTCAAGCAACATTTTGCAGGTTGAAATAACAGTCAAAATATATGATTTTTATATCAGGGATAATACAAAGGTTCAGAAAGTCATATTTCTCATTTCTAAAATTCTAAAACCCTTATGCAAGCTTTTCTAGTAGTTAACTTTAAAATGGAGTGAAAGAGGAGATGACTGTGCAGCCTTTTTTGTCTTTGATGAGAGGATTTGTCATTAGTCAGCTAGAACTTATTCTTTTACACCAAGTATGAAAAAACATGTCATAAACAATAGAGCTCAAGGAATGGACCTGAATGGGGCTCGGCTCTGCATGATCGACCCATCGAGTCAGAGGAACGTGTTTGAAGTTCATGTTGGGGCATTATGACGTGGAAGATAATAAGGTCCCTGCTTCTGTCGTAATGACCCACTGCATGTATGGGCACATAAAGCTTTTCTGCCAGGCAAGAATGTGGCTATTAAGCACTGCCCATGACGCAAAGTGGGTGCCAGTCCAGTCGAACAGCACCCTGCAGCTGGGCTCAGCAGATCAGACATGATTGGAAGTGAGTGTACATTTTGTGGGTTAAGGTCACAAAGGCACTGCCTGTGGCCCCCTTGGTCTGTACATTTACACAGAGGGCACAGCCATGGTTCACTAACCTTTTCATCCTGTCATCCATTCATTCACTCATCTTATTCTCTCCATTCTTCAATTATTTTCTGTGACATAAGCCTACATTTTTAGCCCCATTTTTCCGTCCTCCATTACAGAGCACACAGGGGTGTTACACCCCTCACTACACGGCCGTAAGCGAGCCGCCTTGTTTCAGAGGTACAGCGTGCCAGTGTCCTGGGGATCTCACCTCATAGCAGCATTAAGCTATACACATTCAGTTCATTCACTGACACATTAACCTCTAAATGAGCTCTACTGTGGGGCCCTTAATCTGTCTTTGGCCACACAGGCACTTTAATTCTCTCACACGCGCTCACAAACAAACACGCACACACACAAACACACACACACAGACTCAATGAAAGGCACCCGAGGGGTCAAGGGGCAGGGTTTGACCGTTAGTGCTGCCGACACTGAACTCATTTAACTCCTCGCTGAATGTTGTGCGCAATGTGTACTTGTCTGTGTGCATGAGTGTGTGTGATCGTAACTGCATTTGTGCCAGGGGAGAGAGGAGAGAGGAGAGAGGAAAGAAGAGGAGAGGAGAGGAAAGGAGAGAGGGCATTTTCATATGGGTGGGGAATTCACATGTATAAGATGCTGGCAGCTCCCATAGTGTTGCAGTCAATGGAATTTTTGGTTAATCCTCATTGAAACTGGGAGCTCCTTTCATGTAAGGACGCCAAAGTGACCCACCGTGACCTTTTGTCCTCTCTCTTTGAGGCCTCGCTCTAACAATTAGCCCACGCTCACAATGCCGACGCATGGAGAGGCGGACACCAGTGTTCCTACGGCTCCAATATCCCTCCAGGGTCTGGGGAGCTCCATCTTCACCACCCAAACTGGCACATCCTGAATCAAAACAGGGTGCAAGAAGAAGAAAGGGAGAGAGCGAGAGAGTGAGAGGGAAAGCAGGGAAAAGGGGGGGAAAAACAAGTGAATAATAAAGGAAATCCTTGAGACTGGTGATGGAGGGAAAAGGAAGGAACGAGGGAGGGAAAGAAAGAATGAGAAACAGAAAAATACCAGAGCAGCAGTCAGCATGGCGGATAAAAGCAACTCTTAAGATAAGGTTGGCCCAAATATGTTTTTGATCGTGTCACAGGGTCCACAGCAAACTTTGGAGAGGTTGCCAACTCAGAACCACAGACGTGCACAGATGTTTGAGATATTAATGTTCACACACATCCAGGATGGGTGAATTACCTTACATGGTTGTGTGTTTGGCAGAAGTCTGAAACAATGTGGGATGGAAACCCACACACAGACACACATGCAAAACCCCGCTTGCACAAGTGATGCAGATAGGTATCAGCATCCTGATCAACCTATCAAAAATCTTTGACCTTTCTATACAAAGATTACAGAGGCAAGCTGAAAAATCAAGACAAATTACCCTCGATGTTTGTGTTTGTTTGCTGGATTAAGTATGTGCTTAGGTAAAAGCAAAACACACACAAAGATAAAGTATGAAAAAGTGAGTGTGTGTGTCTGTGCGCGTGCACCTTATTGTGCAGATGCTAACACACACATTCATTATTCATGAATGTGTGTGAATGCTTGCCAAAAACATATCGTTCAAACAAAGGCCATTTCACAGTGTGTGGGTGTCTGTGTGTGTACACTTCAAAAAACACATACTCACTGAACTCCTGTCATACCCTTCCAACATATGCTATGAGTTTGGCCTGTGTCCCGAGGAGCACTGCCACATGACTGAGAGCCCAGACAGCCCCAAACAATCAAATGCTGAATTGCACTCAAGCACTGGAGTCATTTGAAATGTGATATGGGTAGTATAGAATTCAACCATATAGCCACAGATTTTTCGATTTAAATTAACTCTCTGGTCTGATAGCTTTTCATCCTCGTGGCTTGAATGCCTGAAGCATTTTTCAGACATTGGTGAAAGAAACCTCAAGTTCTCCCCCGTATAAATCGCATTTTCTCTGAGCACTAAACCTTTCCAAGAAGCCTCAGGATGCTTCCAAGTTGTAGTGCACAGAGTTGCATTGTTTTACCCTTTCAGACAAATAAACAGTCTGAAAACACTGTTTTCTCTTGGTGTTTAAAGGCACTGAAACAAAAATCTCACATAAGGTTGCAAACACACAGCAAAAAAATGGCAAGAAATACTCACTTTAGCTCCCAACTTACAGACTTATTTTTTATAATACAACTCAAAATTTTAATTAGTTAGTAGGAATAATTTTGTTCAGTTTTTCTTCAGTAATGTTTTTTAAAAAAATTAGAAATTTCCTCAGAGTATCTGTCTCAAAACAAGACAAAGCACAAATGAGATTACGTGTATCAAGAATATCAATTGGGCTAATGCTACACTGCAGAAAATGATGGGCCAACTCATCTCCAGTGCAACATATTTATTTTTGCAAGAACTGCAAAGACAGAAAATACAGGTCAACAGGAGCTTTCTCAGTGC
>JAPZDZ010000023.1:8162589-8210053 GCA_029783805.1 Acanthurus tennentii | reverse complement strand
ATCTCCAGTGCAACATATTTATTTTTGCAAGAACTGCAAAGACAGAAAATACAGGTCAACAGGAGCTTTCTCAGTGCGCATTCTGTACACTGACGCATCACGTACTGACTCGACTTCTTCTTACCAGCATTATAATAACCAAAACACAATACACTTGCACTGTAGAACACATTAGCACAGTAATACTGAAATATAGCCAATGACATTACTGTCTCAATATTTATACAGTTTTATCCACATACATCATCTTCATGAATTTACCAAATCATCATATGCATTTTAATCGATTTATTGTATCCTCTTGTCTATTACTATTATGAACTGTATTTATTACACTGAATCTATTTGAAACCAGTACATTTTACTGTACTCCTACTGCATTTAACCTTAATGAAATGAACCTAAAGAATTCTACCCTTTCTCTGATTACAAAGAAATTACATTGAAATTATAACATTGCATTTACTTCCAAAATACATGTGTGGAAAGGATGGACTTTTGGCACGGCCTACTAACTGGATTAGCACTGGTATCGGACCACACTCGTGCTCTTTAGGTTAGCATTTCACTTAGCTTAACTCCACACTTAACTCAGCATTTCAGTTTACACAAGCATCTCTGAACATGACACATTTACTCTGCTTAGCATGGGTTTTGGCCATTAACTCATGCTTTTACAGCTCTTAGGTGCATCTCTCAGTAGCTAGCTTATATCATTTGAACTCACACAGACGTAAAACAGTTCTCTGGTTCATTACCGCAATCGCGCGGACTACGAGTCTGACATCTTATATACCCAGCTTGGCAAATTAACTTTGCAAACCCATAAAACTGTAAATTAACTCTTTCGCTTGACATCTGTTACACTCTAAGGCACTTATAATCTATTACCACAGTTGTCTATTATTCATGTCTTATTTACAACCCAGCTTACCTGCAAAGACAGAAAATACAGGTCAACAGGAGCTTTCTCGGTGCGCATTCAGTACACTGCCGCATCACGTACTGACTTGACTTCTTCTGCCGGGGCGTGAGCTACCCTACTAAGCGTAAGGTACCGAGTGCCCTCTGCTGGTGAAACTTAAACTACAACATTCCAGCAAAATAGACGTTCGTAGTTCTACCAATAGAAAGTGACCTTAAGTAATAAAAATAAAATGGGGGCAACTATTTTCATGTAATCATCTACAACATAGTGCCACACTAACAATTAGCATTGTTGGAGGAAAAAATATTTGAGGGATACTCAAATATAAATGTTTAAGACTCAAATAAGAAGTCTGTTGTGCACCAAAAATGGTAAATGTCAGATGTATCAGATTGGTTTGTTTAGTTAGCGTCTTTAATTTGTTTATGTCGTTTGCTAGCTTGTAGCTAACACAAAGTTTGTGTTTGTGCTAAACCGTTGCTCTCTGTACATGACTACATTGGTTTTCTTGCCTACTGTTAACAACAGAGTGACACATTAAATTAGGCTTAAAGGAGGTACATTTGAATCACAGATTATAAGGAAGTGTATGACATTGCCTCCTTTAGTAAAGCAATTTAAAAACACTTCTGTAGTGACCAATTTTGCACTGATTATAGTCAGTGTGTACAGTCAAAGTCTTACATTTTATTGTGCATAGACAAATGAAAAAAAGTTTTTTGTGGTGAGATCTTTTATATAACATGAGCTGACTTGTAGGATGTACATTTATTTGCCGTTGTTGAGTTCAGATAAGAGTTAGTTAATGAGGCAGGTCTCAGAACAGTTTTTCTTTGCACTCCCGTTATTTGATACTTGTTTTCGGCAGAAGAAACAATGAAAGTATTTCATCAGATGTCATGCAGAGTGAGTTTGTCTCTTTCGCAATTCAAAGCTTTGTTCATCAAGGCTTTCTCTCAATGCATTCGCACAAACACAAGCTCAGGGGCACACACACGCACACACACGCACACACTGCACCTTCCCTTGGTAGCTGGGCTCTCTGAGTCAGTGCTCTCTGTGTGTTTTTAATTATGCGCCCTCTGATCGCCCTCTACTCGGCATCTGCAGATTCCTCTCCGTCTGTAGCCTGGCTAACAGACATGCAGCCATATTATAGGTGGAGAGGGGAAGGGCAGGATTAAAGAGGGGCTGTATGGTAATAAGGCCTGCCGAAAACCTCTCTCCCTGCCTCCTTTTACCTTGCACAAACACATGTTCACAAAGGAGCTGTTGTTTCCTTGTAGTGCAATGTAGCAGGTTGTGACAACGCTGCTGCCAATACAGCTGTGTGTACGTCACATTTTTCTGACATAATATCAAGCAGACACATAAATGCATACACACGCAAAAGGGTGAATGAGAATGCACCTCCTGGGTTCTTGTGACCATTGACGGCAGCATGTACCTCCCCATTCACCATTCATGCCTTTCTTTGTATTGTTTTCTTCGACAGCTTGTGAATCGGTGTAGTTCTCTCTCACTCACGTCAGGATAATGTTTCAGTGTTTGTGTACCTCGTCTGAGACTTCAAAGATTTCGGCGCACCAAATCTCCTTTAATCGTGGCTGAGGAGCCATTGTGTTGATGATATGGTTATGACATTATGCCTTTATGATAAATCTCATCAACGCCAAAGACAGTTAAGACTAATCCACTGAGCACACAGGCTCAGCAGCATCACTTAACTCCCTCAGCAGCTTAACAAAGCATGGCCTGTCTTCTCACTTTGCCTGTGTTTTCTAGCCTTAATGAAGGGTTCCTGAGGCATCAAGGAGGCCCGCGTGTGTGCGTGTCTGTGTGTACACACATGCACACACATACAGACAAGCATGTGCACAAGTTAAATTCTGCGTTTCTGTGAATGAATCTGATAAATGCCCCTTGTTCAGCTCTCGGATGTTAATCAACTGCTATTATCCGACTCAGTACGGTTTGTCTGAGAAGGTAAAAAAATGTCTAAATGTTGACAGAGCCACTTAACGTCGTTTAGAAAAGTAATCTTCTTAGCCAAGTTAAATATCTCTGTTCACATATTCAGACAGTAATATTCATCTTTAGTTTGGAGAGGCTCACTAGAAATACATGGGCAGGAAAACATTTTGTTTTCATCTGCCCCTTTGTTGATTCTTATGAGTGCTTATCTGCAGAGCACCCACCCTGACTGACTCCTCTATACTCTATTGTATTCCAGCTAATCCTCAAAAACCAAGTTGAGGAGTTGTAATCTAAAGGAACACCTCATTCTGCCTCATCCACAGGCACATGTAATGAAACTCCTCCTTTGATGAATAAGTTGATAAGAAACCACTATTTATGGTAAGTTATTCAAACCGAGCTTAGGAGGGTGGAGGGATGAGTTGTTCTTACAAGCACACACTGTACGGAGTGTTAAATAGCAAAGAATCCTCCTTCTTTCTGTTAAGGCTCTCATTGCTTGTCTGTCCTCATCTTTTCCCCCATATCAGTTTGTCTATGAGAGTCGTCTGATTGTCTTCATGATCTCCCCCAGCCCGTCCTCCTTTCCCCTGTTGAATTCCTCTTATCTAACTTTTCCCGTTGCCTAGCAAGAACACCAAAACTGATTTATGCAGTGACCATCAAAAGACAGCAACCATTCTTGGCTGCGGTGGGAGAAAGGATAGAGTCTCATGAACCGGTCAGGAGAGTAGGAGGGCAGGGGGGATGCTGGGGGGGCGGATGTTGGGGAATGTGACCAGACTGAGTAAACTTTAAAAGATCTTCCCCAGAAATTTAAAAATGATTCGCTTTGAATAACATTTCCCAATAATGTTTTTTTTTCTTTTTTTCCTGATTATAGAAAGAAAGAAAAAAATCTGTGTACATCCAAATGTGTGGAACATGGGTGTCTCCTACTTCACTGAAAAGTCCATTCTCATATGGATGTATTATATGTACTTGCATGTACTGTATTGTATTGTGTATATTAAGCTTTGAGTCAACATGCTACTTACCATAACCTAGTGGTCCTTAAACTAGGAGCCGCTGGGGGTTTGGGGCATAGAGACTCTACATGGGTGGGGTATAAAAGGTGCTGCATGAACATGATCAGTAATGTCCAGTTTTATTAAATATAATGACTGTAATGATCCATTACCTACATGATCTGCTCCTGTTTTTCCTGCCCTGTGCTATTTTTTAACTATGTTTTTTCAGGCCCATTATTTTAAACAGAGGAAACAATTTTTTTATCCTAAATGGTAGTTGTATGCTTGGCTAAGTCAATTTCTCAAGACAGTGCTGCCAACTTACATGAATGTGCAAAACAGCTGGAAAAGAACACCTACAAAAAACAAATCAAAGTCAGAAAAAAAGCATTAATATCATTTTTTAAGTTGTTAAATATATTAATATTTAGATTACCAGTATGGAACTATGGTTACTTGCATGGTAATCTTGGAAGATCTAGGTTTCCACAGTATTTAATCCATCAGTGCAACACCATAATCATGTCTTATGCACCACTTTCTGTGGCTCTGAGTGTCTCTTTTTGGTAGCCTTTTTTTTCCTGACTTTCATACATAATGACTTTGCTTTGCCATTTCTGTCCTCATGTTAAGCTGCTGTTAACTTAACCTTTTCCAAAGATATTTCACAATAAAAGCACTCAGGGGAAGGGAAGGGATTATGTGTCCCAACCACTGGAACGGTTTTAATGTTAAACAGATGAAGGAAGTGTTGAGTTTGTATTAACAGCAAACCACAGCAACATTCAAATTAACACAGCAAATGGGAGCAAATCAGAGAATAAGGAGGTTTTTTACTAAAATATATTAGGACGCACAAAAAGGGAATATGATAAACCGTTGCTTCTAGCAATGGTTGGGTTAGGGTTAGTTAAGTTGGGAATCAAATAAGCTATTTGTGGCACTTTTTGATTATTTAAAGTACAACATAAGGTTCAGTATCTCAAAATAAAATGTTTTGCATGTTGTGTTGAATCAGCATGTCTAAAGGAAAATGAGTTCATATGTGTTATGAATGGCCACACATGAAGGCAAAGCACGAGGTCTGCAGTCACAGCTTGCTTCAAGCTCTGTCCAAAAATTCAGTATCATTAGCATGTCTTTGAGGTCTTGTTGTGATTAATTGTACAAATTATAAAGGTTCAGACCTTTGGACAGTTTCTCCTTGAAGGAATTCACAGTTTTGTACTTGTTGTAGCAACATGTCCTCAAATCTAAATCACAGAATGGAGAATTTGCGAAAGACTCCAAAAACCAAACAGTATGATTGTTGGTGAGTAGCAGCAAGAGAACTGGACAAACACATGGTTAACACAGTAAAACATCCATAGTTGTGTTCATTTTAGGCACCGGAACTACTTGGTTAGGTTAAGGAAGATCACGGTAAGGAATAAAATAGGCTAATATGTAAATTTAGTTACATACGTTCATTGATATTATGCACATGACATAAGTTATGTACTGTATCTGACTTCATGCTTCAGTCTCATCATATAATGAAGGCCATCAGAGATTGCTTCCTAACAAGAAGTGTTAATTTGGGTGTTAAAATGCATGCACCCTGATGTCCGTGTTTTTAAAGACAAGGATCAAAAGTTACAGAAGTTCTCACAAATAGAAGGGATAAAGAATTTGAAGAAGACCTTGTAACCCTGCTATACTCTCACTCCTCTTTATACTTGGCCAAGCTGTGCCTGAAATGGTTGCTAGATTGCTTGTTTCCAAAAATTACAAAAACTGTTGTTGATGGAAAGAAGGTTTCAGACACTGTTAGGCACTTTGTTTGAAACGTACTGTAGTTATTATGTGACAAAGAAAATGATTAAATGGTTTCAGTGAAATGATGACCACAGTTTGAAAATTGGGGACATCCCACCCCCACCCCCCCACCCCCCCTCACCTCTGGGACTGGTGTTCGGTGAAGTTAAAATTTGGCACAGCAATGTAATTGAATCTTGGTGTTGCACAATGAAGAATCTTAGATGTACCTCCAAATGCCAAATAGAAAATTTCAAGGAAAGATTGCTTTTTTTTTTTCTTCTTACTGAAAATGACCAGGAAAGCTAATGCTGGCTAATTTGATGAGTGTAATGACTCGGCTTGCTGTCTGTTTGTGTGTCTGGTTCATAATGATGAGATCATGGAGTTCAGATATAAAGAAAATGGTAGGAACACTGATAAGATCAGAAAAATGATTCATACTAGTAACAAATATTTTAGTTGCGATATGTGTTGTAGGGGGCATGATTGCTTCCTTTGTTTTAGTTCCATCCTGTTGTCTCTGGTTTATTTCTGAAGGTGTGGTCAGATCCGGTCAGGTCTGGTCAGATGCGGGTGGGTCAGTTGTGTGGTGTTAATCAGACCTCTCAGAGACTGCAGAGGTAGACAACAGATGCTGGTAGGAGTGAATCATTCAGCACTGAATATACCACATGTCTGGAATACAATGACCACTCAGTCCAGACACAATACCCACACATAAACACGGCAAATACGCCAACTCACTGGCAACACTGGCATATTACACACTCTACTGTATGATCAAACACAAACACACATACACATACGCACACACACTCACACAGACATAAAGTTGGTAGGCAAAAACAAACAACATAAGGAAAAAGAGAGGGGTTGCCCCACCATCTCCTCATGATTATGACATTCACAGATGCCAGACATGTATTGGTTTCTCTAAATAATCTTTCACAATGCCAACTATGTCATTCTTTCGCTCCATCTTTTTTCTTCCCCTCGTTCTCTTGTGTTCCTGGAAGCTAATTTGGAATCATAGCCAGACAGCAGTGAATCAGTGAGACAATGAGCCATGAGATAAATTCCAACCCATAGTGGTGTTTTCATTGGTCAAATGTTGTTCTTGCTTGAGGTGTGGTGGTGTTAGGGTGGTTGTGGTGAGGGGAGGGGTCATCCCTCTAATGTCTCCCTACACGGAAAAGACCCTTTTACCGTCAACTCTGGGGCTAAGTCATTTCCAGCACCTCCAGGAACATTTCACACATTGGTTAAAAAAAAGCATTTAGTCACTTGCGCACTAATGCAGACACACAAACACAATTGCTAACATCTTGCAAACACCCCCCCCCCCCGCTCTTAAGCACACACAGACTTACAGGCACACACACAAACGACAGCCTAATTATACACAGAAGTTGCTAAGGCCATTTCCAAGATGCTATTTACACGTGTATTTATTTGTCTTTTTTCAAATATTCGATTTATGTCTCAGACTTACTGGAAGCGCATGCTGGCAAGTGCCAGGGAAAGCATTTGGGTCCACTTTAAAAATGATATGAGGCCAGACAGACTGAGAGATGAAAGGAGTCAAAGGCAAACAAACAAAACACAATGAAATGCCATAATACAGATCAGAATGGGAAGGGAATACATGGGGAAGAGGAGATGAAGAAAAAAGGAGAGGAAGGAACAATTTGCTGTAAACGTCTTTGGTAGCAAATCGCAACCAAATGGACCAGTGAATGAGTGGCGCAATGGTGAAAGTGCTGAGAGATCCTTTGCTGTGATGACTGCATGGATGGATGAGAGGGAGCTGCGTGAGATAATAAACTGTAAAAAGCTTGCCCATTGCTTTCCAGGAATTACAGCATTCAACAGTCGGCGCTGTTAACATGATTCCTTCCAGGGGTGCCTGGCTAAGAAGGGATTGTAACCCGATAGGCTTGAATTTTGTTCAATATGTTGAAAGTGAATGAGTGTATGTGTGTGTTTGTTTTATCCCGTGTCCAAGCCTCTGCTAACTGTGTGCACTGTATGCTGGTGCATTGAGCGCCTGGTGTCTAACAGCAGAGAGTCGGGTGAGTCCCATAGCAAAGTCTCTCCCCCTGAGCTTGGCAGGCGTACACACACACTCACAGGGGAGGTTCAACAGTGGCTAGAGGAGGGCAAAATCCAGCAGCATTTTCTTATTTATGGCCTATAAAATCCCATGTAATTTGGTGGTTAACTTTAATGGGTAATGGGTGAAATCCCTCTTTGTCTTCCTCTTTAATCGTTTCCACATTAAATGGGGCAACTGTCAAAATAAGATGATGTCATCATGTTAGGTCACCACTTGTTGCCACCGTCCAACACTTGACTTTAAGTACTTATACAGCATGTGGCTTTTTTAAAAGAAAAAGTCAGATTTTGCCATTTCTAATAGGTTTCTTTTACATGTAAGGAGGAAATTGTGAGGAATGTTTTAGTCATCCTTTGAGGGATATTCTTACATTGCAGGTAGTTTTCGACATATGAGCTGCAAGCTTTAATTGTTGGAGCCAGACTGAGTGATAGAAATGGCTTCAGTGGTGCTACAGTAAAATGAAGACTGACATATGCAGCCTACAGTAGCCTGTCTGCTGTGGCATTGTGGCTAACGGTTCATGTTATTTTTCTCCATCAAACGAGGATGAGAGAGATCCTCAGCTCTGTAATGGTAACTTTATGTGGCCAGAATTCCACTGCTTGCAAGTCTACTTCGATGGTAATGTGGTGGACGATTTTATTCATAGAGACATTCGGGAAATACTTGTGCACAGCTGAATTTAGTTGTTCCATCTGCAAATGGGCTTTAGTATGCTAATGCTGAAAGCCCCATAAAAGTATCTGAGCGTCCTCTCTCCAGTTCACCATCATCTTATTATGTGGATCAAATGGCAAATGCTTGGACTACTACCCTCAATTTGTATATGGACTGAGATTTTGTATTTAAAAGGTCAAATTCAGTCCTTTAACATGCAGGATGCAGCATTTAGGATTGAATGGAAACATCATTCCAACATAATATGGAATTATTATTTTGGGTTTGATTTTCAAACTGTGAATTTAATTTGTATGGTCGTCAAGACCCTTAAAATGTAGTTACAGTTTATTGCAAACTTGAATATTTTGTGAATATTAATGCTGTCCTGACCCTGTGCCATGGAATTCTTTGAAATTCTGTTAACTGTGAGATTTTTTTGGCTCGATAGCTTCATTATTCAATGTTTTTATATTAACAATGATCAATTTACCAATGGGTTTTTGATTGTGAGTGACATCATAATTGTTTTTTAACTTGAAGTTTTTAAAAGCTCTGCTTTTATGAAAAATGTTCAAAATACGTACATTAGCAATTTTCTGGTGACAGAAATGATATTACCATCATCAGTGCTGGCTTGTACCTCTAGCTATGAAAAAAAGCAACTTTCTATTATTTCTTATTGAATACATGCTGCTTTTCTATTTGTGGGTGTCTTTTTTCAACTGTCAGAGATAGTAAACAGGCAGAGTGACTGTGGTAACATTATCTTTAAGTCAGCCAGCTCAGTGTAACCTACGCTTGACCTTCGTGGCATAAGGAAGCATGCGTGACCACTCCTGGGTGTGTTTGTGCCCATTGTTCTGGGCATGTTGGCTTAGTCGTTTTTTTTTCCCTACTGTGTAGACTCTCAAGTCTGCGACTGAAAAGGAAAAAGAGTTTTGCTTTCAAAAAATTCTAGGAAAACTGGTTCTTATAAGGGCTGGATTCATTTCATCGGCTCATCAGAAAGGCAGAGCTGGCTGTGAATCATTATATTGACCTATTACGGAGGCATTCCAAACTACAGACTTTTGATGTGGCATGTGAGCAATCAGGCCAGAAAACAGCTTGCTACTCACCATTCACTATTCACTATTTACCACCGACACTTCACCAGTGACAAGACACTTCTTAACAGCCTCTTCTCATTAGGCCAAAGATCTGCAAAACATCTTTGTGGTCTGACAGTGGAATAGTTTTATCAGCATTTTACAGGGTTTTTGAATAATATGCAGACAGACTATATAAATCATGCGATAACGGAAAGAATGGCCATTCATAATGACGTCTCAGTTTGCACTCTCTGGGGTGAGTTCACAGCATGTGTCTGACAGCTTTTTGTGTTTTTCAAAAGAGTTGCAATGATCAGGGTGATTTAAGGCAAACAATAAAAACATAAGTAGCAGTAAGTGGGATCATTGACTTGGTTGTTAGAAAGCTTAGTTGATACTCTTTTGTAAATTTTTGACATTTTTACTGTGGTTGCTGAATTGCTTTCTTTCACTTTTGGTGGACTGTTACTCTGGTAGTGTATTTAGGTACAGTTTTAAAATTCTAATACTTTACAATAGTATTTTAATTTAATGCAATATTTGGTTGAGTATTAAAAAATCTATACTAAATTAAAAGTAGTGTATTACATGAAAATAGCGTAAGTAAATCACTCAGGAAAACTACTTAAGTATAAAAGTACTCTGTTTGTTAAACTTCTTAAATAGTACAAATTAATTTCCACTTTAATTTGTACAACTAACAAAAAATGTGTCAAAAAATTTTTTTTAAGTTCAAATTTTAATTGCTTTCAATTGTTGCGTACCACTAAATTAAATAAAAGAGTGTGATCTAGACCTTGTCTTTATGTAAAGAAAAAAAGATTTGATTAAACTTGACTTAATTATTTAGCATCAGTACCTGTATATTGTGTAGGAACAGAATACAGTAAGAAATCTGGGGCTTAACTTTTATGAGGACTTGTACTTTAACTCCCAAATGAATGACTTTTCAAAGGGTTGTTTTTTTTAAGTCTTTTTTTTTAAGTAGCTGATGCTACATGGCACAGATCAAGGCATTATGAGTGCAGGAAGAAAGCATCACATACTTCTAAGTCCAGTTTTACCCATAGCCATGAACTCATTGAGAGACAGAGAGAGAGAGTGAGAGAGAGAGAGAGAGATGGGAAGAGTTTGTCCCATGTAGACAACTGCAGATGGCAGCAAACCAGTGTGGTGTCTGAAATAAGGGAGGTATTTCTCCAAACTTCTCTGAGCATGCATTAACAGGAATGCCATAGCTGAATTTCTGATGTTCCACTGTGACACAGAAAATAGTCTGAATGCAGTTAAAACACTTAAAGATCTTGTAAAATAAAGTAAGCCTACAACTTTTTCTCCTTTTTTCTGCTGCTGCTGCTCGTACTCAGGTCACTGTGACCCAGACAAAATCCCCAGAGGTAGCCAAAAAAAGACACATTCTGCATGGAAATCCTTTGGCAGGAGATTTGAGACATCAACTTTGGTGGTAGGAAATTCTGTCATGTTTCATAGTAACATGCAATACACTCTCATGTGCTTAAAAAACCTCTTAGTGTGGCATAATTCTGATATCACAGCGACAAGGATGATAATCATTGCCTCAGCTCCAACCATCCACAGGAATGTCTGGGCATCACGCAGGTGATAGCAATTATGTCATCTGAGCCGTTTGAGGTCATATCCTGTGTGACATCATGATATCATGATCCTTCCACTGAACAAATATCCTTAAGTATCATTGAGACAGGATGACTTCATCTTTAAATATTGTTGTAATACACTCTGTAAAAGAATGAGGGCATCGATGGCCTGTGAATACCACAAAACCACAGGTGACCCTTTGGCCTTTTTCTCTCTTCTTCCTGCTGAGATGTGTTGACAGTTCTTTTTATAAAATTATTTAGATTCATTTCAATTCTCCCTGAAATAAAATTTACTCTGATGCAATTTAAAATTTCACATTTTCAAATTTTTCCAGAACACGCAGTCTTGGAAGTAACTTTGATCTACAACTGCTTTTCTACAGAAATCAAGAGCTTTAATTTCTATATGTTAAAGAAACTATGATAAATAGAAATTTTAGGTAAAAGCACAGTGACACTAATGTGACATCATGATGAAATTGGTCTGTTGATCCACGTGATTTCAAAACATTCCTTTCCCAGGCCATCTCTGAGCCTAAAGTCCAAAATCTAGCAAATCAAACAGAGTTATCTGCTCAAGGGCAGCCTGTTCTAAGCAAAGTTTTTTGCTCCCTACAATTCACTTGAAAATGACTCTTTCCAGTGGAAATGTGTGTGCATGAGCGTGTGCTTGTGCATGTATGTTAATGGGTGCAGGTATTTTAGGTGTTTTTGTCTGAGTGCAGGTATGTGCCTAGGTGACTGTGCATCAAAGTCTGTCAAAATGTGTTAATAATGGAGCAGGAAACAGGGAATGAAGCATGTGAAAGTTAAGGCAGAGAAGAAGAGGAGGGGGATTTTTTTAATGAAATATCAATTTATGAATGAGTACTGAAAAAAATCTGTTTATTGACAATTTTTGGTTCTCTGACCTTCGTCTATTAGAATTCATGTTTTATACTGCTCTTTTTTCACGACCAATGGTTGTGATCAGACAGCTGTGAGATTTTTTGGTATACAAGAACTTAATTAGGGTGTCAGACTGGAGAAGAAAAAGAGACAAAGTATAAAGGGCGCTTTTGTAAGGAGGACCCACAAAGACGTTAGAGAGAATAGCTGTGGATTTGGGGAGGGACACATACAGAATGTTTTTGTACATGGTCCAGAATTTTTGGGCTACACCCCTGTAATTGTTACCTATGAGGAATGAGGAGCATTGAGTGATAAGTTTCAGTAACAAAAGATTTTTGATTTGGTGGCTAAACTTTCAATGCATTTATTCCTGTAGGATCATAACTCATTATTTTGCAGAAAATGTTACTGTTATTACAGATAATAAAATGTAATTATCTGTAAAACTAAACACGTTTGCTGATGAATTTGGTAAAATCTTTGTATTTTTTAACATGCATTAGAAAATGAATTTTAGGAAACTTCAGATAATAAAACATCAAAAACTAACTGAACTTACTTCACAAGATTTTATGCCTTTTTATCAATGAAATTCTATTGAATTTGTGAATGAAGGCAGATCTGATCAAAGTTCAAAGTCTATGCCCATGGGGAGGGAAAATTGGACGGTAGAGTGTGAGCAGTTGGAAAGGTTTAACAGTTAGCAGGATTGGATGTTGGTAGATTGGGTTCATGGGGTTTATGACCACGTCATCTAGTCTCTCCACCAATCGCTGTCAGGGTGGAGTTTTCTCTCTTGTGGTTGGTGCTCTGTTAATCATCAGCCCCATAGACAGTATCTCGGTGTTTGAGCTTCCTATGCTGGACTGTCCTCCACACATCCTGTTCCCAGTAATACTAGCCAAGCTTTTTGAGTCAACCTCAGGGGCTTGGATATAAATCTGTTCATGCATGCCATGAGCTGCACAGAAAGATCCACTCAGCATCTTAGCCAGAGTCAAAGGAAGCTGCTGAACTATATATGAAAATTAAGAAGAATGGTGCAACATTTATTAAGTTTAAACTAGTAAGACATGCTTTAGATTTTTTATTAATATCCTTCTCCAGACATGTTTAAATATCATATATAATATATGATCAATGTTTTGCCAGCATTGTTTTTTTTTGTTGTTGTTGTTTGTTAATTTACATAAAAGTGAAATAAAGATTGAAAAAGTGTCTGGAAACATATATACCTTTTTCCTCAATGAAAAATTCTGAATATTTGAATCACAACCCATGTGCTTCACTCACTACCACTGTAGGAGAGCTGAGCTAATCAGATAGCGCTAAAGGAAACACTGGAAAAATAAAGCCAAATGCTATACATTTGAAACAAAGACTGAAGCTCATGTGCAGGACTTCATGGTGGGACCCGGATGAGGAGTCTATTGTGCACCAAAATTCGCCACCAGGGGACACGCAGTGGTAACTGTAGTTAGCATCTTTTGTTTATGTTGTTCGTAAGTTTGTTAGCTTGTTAGCTTGTGACTAGCAGTGGCTGACCAACCATTGGTGGCTGCTATAATTTAGACCTCCATTTTGGGCTAGCATGTCCACTTTACTCTAAAGGTTTCAAATTTGTTTGCCAAACTTTTGATTTTAAGGAAGTCAGACATTTCTCCCTTCAGTAAGGGAATGTGAAACACCTCTGAAACAATAAACTTTGCACAGACACAAGTCAGTACAATCAAGGTCTGACATTTTTATTGACATAATCATTATTACAAAAAAAACACATTCTAATGGAGGGGGAGTTTGAATTTCTATATATATCATTAATATAGAGACTTGATATACAGATATTATAGTTTCAGATATACATATGTGTGTGTGTGTAAATTTGCATATATATGTGTGTGTTCACACACACACACACACACATATATATGTATAAGGATATAAAATACTGTAATGTAATTGATTTAGACCTTTTAATGGTGAATATGGAAAGGAGAAATAATCAAGCAAAAAATGACAGCTTCAGTTTACATTTAGTCATGCTGATATTGTTTGAAGCCAGACAAGTAAAAACAGAAACCTATCCTTACCTTTCCCTACCCTAAAACTCTCCCCATTAATTACACATGAGAAAGTGGCAGTGTTACTTCAGGTTACAAAAATTGTTGATTCAGAATTATTGTATGATAGAGTTCTCTAGCAATCATATGCACCATAATGATGGATAAACTAGGCCTGTGTTTTTGCTTTCACAATTGCTGCATTTTAGTAATTATCAGCTTCTCCCAAAAAGTATTTGACAACTTGATTATTGTGGGAGATATATTTTTTTTCACAATAACAATGATCAGTTTTCTTCTCCAAAGTCTTAAATACAACCAGTAAAGGGTTAACTAATTGGTAGGTAAAATGACAAAGTCTTTCATTGACTCTGAGTTGCTGTTTACAAATGAGCCGCGATCTGACTAAACTCCCAGCAAGCCTGTCTGAGCTAGAGATGCTTTTTAACTGCAGTAACAACGTCAGTGCTACTTTCATGTCGAAATAAGTTGTACGACTAATTTACGACTGCTTGAGGAAAGTTTTTTTTTACACTGTTAATTGTAGACAAGCATTGGAACATACAGCCCTATTTTTCTAACCCTTGTTCTTGCTGCATGTCTGCCTTTAGCAGACCAACCTGTGCTGGTTAGAATCATCAACTATGATGTCAACAAGTACTACTCACAGTCCCCCCAGCTGTAAATTCTTTGCCACCATTAGTTTTTTGGGTTTTTTTTGGAAAAGTGATTACAAACAGAAATACGTAAGGCAAAACAACAAAAAATGGTTTGCAGAACCAAAAGAGAAATTGGGAAAAAAGGAAAATAAAAACTCTCACTACCTGATGTAGCTTGTGCAAAAATCAATAAAAGTGTAAAACAGAACACTTGTTTTTGGTATTTTTTTATTCCTAAAGGACAGCCTTTGTGTGAAAGTGCTGATCAGTTTCAAAACATACTTTTTGACTGTGTGAAGAAACATAAGAACATCCAGAAATGTTGACTTTATGTGTTTTTCTAAGTTTTTATGGCTGATCAGGTTGTACTTGTTTAATGTGAGTTTTTGATTCTTTTTTTTTTAATGACAGCAAAATGGCAAAGCGAAAGAAAGCATTTTCCCCAACATTTTTAAATTTAAACAACTCCTAGCGTGGCTGCTGTTAGAATGTTTTGGTGTACAGTCTGTTAAGGGTTCTTACCAAGAGTCCTTGAGCAAGCCTAGTCTGCATATTTGGTGGCGCCCAAGTCATCAATGCAGTCATCCATTCTCTGCAGAGGTTTAGAGTCAGAAACTTTAACAGTGAGCATTTCCTGTTCCAGAAATTGTTTATAAACTGAAGACAACCACCAGGCCACCAAAAGAGCAGTATCATCACATTAATCCATTGTCATGATTGGACAGTCAGCAAGGAATTGCTAAAAACAACAGGAGGGAGGGATCAGACTTACAGCTGGACTAATTTTGGGGGCTCCTCTGGGAAAGTACATTTCAAACACGTCACAAATGACTTGCGCCCCTCCCTCTTAGTAGGAATGAAATAATTTTTTTCACTAAGACAATCGCAGAAGAGGTCATAATGGCGCTTCATTTTTGTCTGTGAGGTTAAAAGAGACTATTTTGTAAGGGGATAATCATGTTCCAAACACTCAGAGACGTTACTTAGTCATTTAAAAGAAAAGTTTCAGTAACACAGAAATTCCTCTTAAGTAAGTAAAAAAAACTCTGGCATTGAATAAGCGATAGAATTTGGGCAACTGCAGAGTCACAGAAAACTATGTCCTTAATGAGGCTAGCCATCTGGTCAAAGATGAGCTGGAACTGGTAACTAAGGCAGCAGTCAGGCTAGGCAATCCACACTGTGCTTGTTTGACCCCCAAAGTCCAGTTTTTCTGGCTAGTGCGAGTGTACACTTCCTTGACTCTGGCACAGTTGGAAGAGATGGAAATTGGTCGACGGTTCAGGCAGCGATACCGAATGGTACGTATGAGCTCTGCAAGCATTCCTCCCGACAATCATTTTAAACAATAGTGGCAAAATGTTTTCTCTGGTCTGACGCTAAAGTCAGGTGTTTTCTCATATTGGCTGATGCAAATATTCAATCAGCTGGATAAAACACACAAGAACTCAGAGGCCTGTGACGACTGACATAAAGCCATGCATGTGCATGTATCATGATGTGATGACGTATGTACGAGAGGTAACCATCCTGAGGCCTGATTGGCCCTGAAGCAGTGTGAGTGCAGGTCAGCGGGGAACTTGGGAGGCTAAGCAAAAGTGCTTCGGAGCGGTACAGGGTAACTGGACCCAGTGTGAGTGTGCCCTAGGAGAGGCTGGCAGTGGCAAATGAGAGGACAGCTATTCATTTGACCGAGGTGATCAGTTATGAATCTAACAAGGTAAACAAGATTGGCTACTGGCTCAGCTAGTCATTTGCTTTTGGGGCTGGTAACCAGCACACCAAGGCTAACAACCTGTCAGATAAGCTACTAGATTGGATGGTCAATGGTTTCAAAGGCTGGTTACTAGCATGCTAAAGCTAACTAGATTAAGTACTAGTATGGCTTTCTATTTTGTATTTCGTTGGTGTACTGGAGCAAAATGCAGCACACTACTGCCACAAACTGCAGATAAAAAGACTCTGTTGTACAAGCTTTGACTCTTTTTGTACTACTTTGGTTCTCTTCAATACTTTTCACACTTTATTTACTTAGCATATACTCACCTGCTTTGCTGTAATTTATATATTTCCATTCAAATATACTTTCCTTTGCACTTAACTGCTTTTTGCTCCTCTAGTAAGATGCTAAACTTTATTTTGTTGTCTTCTTGCATACAATACACAAATACCACTAATCTAATCTAATCTAATCTAATCTAATGATTTTTCCACTTATTACATTTCATTTTGAAAAAATATAGATAATTTTATTTTCCATTTCCTCTAGTGTGGTAATCACATTCCCTGTAGTTACAAATATGTGCCATATTGCTGTTTGTACACACTCACAAAAATGTAACCTGCAACTGTGCTGACTTAAAAAAAATCACTAACACATTGGCATATCTATCCATCATGTGTCTCTAAAGCCAGAGATTAATTCATATTTTGCTTTTTCATTTTTTCACAAAATTTTGCAATTAAGGTTTTGTGTTTAAATTTCCAATGCATACTGAGTCAGTATTAATGACTTGTTTCCCTTAAACTCAAATATTTGGATTGTTTTGGGGGAATCATGCAACTATAATGATATACAATAATCCTAATAATTTGATGTGTTTTTAATATGATCCCGGCATTAGTTTACACAGAAATAATTTTTTAAAAATCATTTTTTATGTTATTGCACACAGTACATGTATTGAGTGAGAGAAATGCAGTTCAGCACTAATCAGAAGTGCAAAGTAAAAGTACATATGTTTAGAGATATTTAATAATAATAAAGCAAATAAATATAAGCTAAGACAGATATGTTAGTCTAAAACAGTATTAATGACACGAAAAGAATGAAACGAATATACTAAAATACTGAGTCATTTTTGTTTAGGGAACTAAAGGACAAGGAACCAACATAGGGGCACTCCACACCTTCTCCTATTGTAGGTTTAGGATGCAGTTGAACTCAGGGGATAGTCTGGTTTAATTTGCCTGCAATCTAGCAAACATGGCAACAGTGGCAATGCCTTGCTATATTCATTTTCAGCCCTTGCTAAAAGGACTGTTTCAGAATGAGTTTAAGTTTTTGTTTCACCTGAATGTCCTGACATTGGCTTTCATGTGCAACAGACAAAACTCACTGACGTTATACAGAAAGCACTACTTATTGTAGACAGTACTCAGGTCAGAGTCTGTGGCTACAGAAGGAGACCATTTAAACACCAAAAGGTCTTTATCAAGAACACATGCTTCTTTTCACCACTTGCTTTGTTGGCACTCACCACATCAGAGAAGTACTACTTTGGTGTCCAGTCAATCTTTTGAGTGGCGCGCAAGTGGTCTTGGTTTACCGAGCACAGCATACCGTCAAGAGATGGCAGGTTGGTGTTTAAGCTCAGGAAATCTTTCACAGAGAGACATAGTCTGGACCTACATCTAATCTCCCAACTCAGCTTCCTCTGATCAAACTAGTATAAGGTTACAATCAAATAAAGACAGATCATCATTTTGAAATGCCTGTGTGTATGTGATTTAAAAAGCAGGGAACAAATCTGAATGTAAAATAGCTACCTTACCAGCCTCTTCGCACCGAGAGGAGAATCCAATTCTGTACAGAAGTCATTCTAACTTCTCTTAAATAATTACTCATTAGAAAGGCAAACATCAAATTTGCAATACAGGAAAAACCTCAACAGAAAAGATAACCGTTATAAGCTTTGACGGTACATGTGCTCAGTGAACTGGCCTGGGGACGTAGTCCATCTCAATGCAATGTAACACAGAACCAAAACCATGAGCAGACTAAAAAGAGAAAAAAAAACAGAAACTAAAATACTTCTGCTCTAAAAAAATTATAAAAATATGTTTTGATGCTGATCAGCAGACTCACTCATTGTTGACACTGACCAGTCAGACATGAATAGTTTCAAACAGTCATCAGATATTTTTCTGTTGCCAAGATCATTTTTGTGCACAGTTTGATTAATCCAGTGCCTTTTAGGATATGAACCACTTTGAGAACTCTGTTGTTGTTCTTTACGTTTAGGGGTCAGACATTTGACAATGAATTATGTAGGTTTGTGGCAATAAAAACACTCCCTTTCCTCTGTCTTTGAGCTCTACACTGTAGGTAGACTGTTTTACTCAGCCAGAGCTTGGCGGCACCTCTGAAAAGAGACAGATGGAAAAGCAGCCATGTAAGTGAGCACATACTCATCATTTACTTTCTGTTCATTAAGGTACACTACAATGCAATCAGGCAAGTATTTCTTAAAACTCTGCAAGCAAAATTAACCCCCAGCATCAAAGTCATTGGCTTTATCTATTGTGCTCCACTTGTCAAACAAGGCTTCCTTTTTCCTAACAAACTCGACTTAAGTTTGATTTGGGGCATATTTTGTGGTATCTGCATTTTTGTCTGAATGCCTCAGGGACCAGTTCATAGGCTTGCAAGAATGCAGCTTTAAATGATTCCTTGCTTTTCTTGGAAATTTTGCGTTGAAACAAAGGAGGCCAGACCTCAGGTAGCCATTGCAAAACAAAACAAAAAAATACTTTAGTTTCCCAAAATATGCATGTCAAAGTAATGTACTCACTAATGTTAAATATACTATCTGGTGAAGTAGCAGATGAGGGTCAAGAATAAAACACACCTGCAAAACTGCACCTCCATCTATGACTTGAACTGGCTTTAAGCTTTTTCAGTTCCTAATTTCTTAATCACAAGTTGGAATTGTTACCGTACATGTCTGGTTTGAACATTATCCTGGCCTTTCATTTGGAGATGTTGGCCCTTTCACTAAGCCTCATCTTTAGACCCAGTACTGGCAGAGAAGAGGCAATTGTTTAAAGGAGACTTGAATGACAGTTATGTCTGGTTAACTACTTCACCATCCACTCTTGAAATTGCTTGAACTTCACAAGGTTCACCCTCAACCTTTTTTACACCCACCTCTTCAACCAGGGGGCCATTATGAATTATGGAGCAACCTAGCTTGTCAAGCAAAAGCCAGTTGCTGTTTAGTCAAATGAAGTTATTCACTTTGTAAGGAGCATAGAAAACGCGATATAAACAGAAATAAGTGAGGCAAAACCACAATAAAAATGACTAGTAGATTCAGTTCAAATGAAAGAAATAAATGAAATAAGAACTGCAACTAACTTTATATAGATGAAACAAAAATGGAAAATAAAACCCTGACTTTCTGACTTAGTCTAGAAATCAGTAAAAGAATAAAACTGTACTTCTATTCTTACTGTCCCTGGACAAAGGATAACTATTGTGTGTGAGTGAAATCAGTTTTAAATTTGACTTGGCTCAGACCCTGGGCAGTTAAACCACCGCCTCAGTATTCAAAGGCAAGAAAACCCATATTTGACATATCTGTCTGACACAACTAAAGACAAAAGGGAGGGCTGGAAAGCCAAGCGCCGACTGCTTTGCTTGCCAGGCATTTGTAACTTCCCAGTCCTGCTTCAGCTGGACTGGAGAGCCGAACAGGGTGCCATACCAATCAGGACTGAGTTAGAAATGAGAGGGGAAATGCCTCCACAGGTAGAACCACTCCCATTCAGGGGACCACACATCCTAATTAACCTATAAACCATGATATGACTTTCTGCCTGCACCTGTGCTTTTACCCTGCATCCTATCAGCTTTAGTGTTTTAAATTAGGAAGTGAAATATTTAAACTGTATCCATCAAAACCCCTTTGGTCAAACAAATTTAGCATCCCCATCCCTTTTTTTTCCTAGAGAGTGTGACAGGCATCCTCTGAATTTGTAGAACTTTCATGATACCAGGTAACAGTCACGTTCTGGTAAATGTTACAGGGTTATATGGTGACAGTATTGGTCAGTTAGCACATCTTGCACACACACATAGGACAGAATGAATCAATCAACCTCCACTTCTGCGAAAAGACAGGTTGCTGCAGAAGCATGGTGTTTCATAATTCTGTGTGAGTGTCAATGATCTCCCCTTCTGTTTGACAGAAGGGCCTTATCAGCTCAGCCAACAGATCTTATCAAGACTCTGGTTAATCAGTGACTGGCAACAGCAACTTGGAGCTTAATGGAAAGGTCAACACTGAGTGCCTGTATCCCCCATAACGAAGTCCTTGAAGAGCCACAAAAATCAACTAATTCAGAGCTCAGACTGGATCAAGTTTAGAGGAAGTGTTTGTTTGTTCCTGAGAAAATCATGTGAGTGTGTTTACAGTATTTGCCTCCATCTGAGCTGAGAACATACTGAGCCACTGAGGTTCTGCTGAAAAATTGTGTGCTTCATGTTTCCTTGAGTGTGTAAAATGTGTCTCTACACATGCATAAAGTTGGTTATGTGCATTTACTGTATTTATTGTAGGCTAGAAGGAGGGAACATTGAAAGAGGGAAGAATGAAGGAGGGTACAGAGAGGTGTTAGGACCCTTAACAGCAGATATAGGGACAACCTGTGTTTTGACTTGTGACTTGTTCCCCAGTTATACTGCACCTGCACTGAACATCACCACAAAGCTGATCTGTTACAGATAGCCCTCAAATGGATTATCCCTCTTGAAATAGAAGAAAAAAAGTGTAACATACTTCATTTTTCTCATGGATTTTTCTCATGGAATTATACCCTCCAAACTCTCTAGATAATGATTATTACTCTTAAACTAAAACACAATTTTAAGGATGCCCTTTGGCTTGTCTTCCAATCACACTAGTCTGCTCACATTCCCATAGTGTCAAATAAGAATGATTTGTTATGCCCCTTGGTATTTCATACAGACGCACAGCTTACCCCTGAGCATCTGTATATTGTATTTCAAAAAACTACAAAGTAAACCTGCTTGAAAAGATGTTAGACGCTCATAGCATCAGCTCCACCCAAAAATAAATAGTATAAAAGAGCACTAGCAGGTAGCAGTTCATGACCGAAGAGAAGTCTTTTCCCAAACCTTACCAAAGTATCTAAACACACTGTAGCTGTTTCACAATGTTGTAAATCATTTGCTAAATCTAAGCAAGTCGTTTTGTTGTCTTAAACTTAACCAAGTTGTTTTGCTTTTTGCCATTTTATATAGTTAATGTTTGAAGTCTTTCTGGCAGGATATGTATAGAGCACAGATGCTAAAAGGTAGTATATTAGTCTGTGTTAGTCAACAAGGATGTGTTGATATTTGACAACTTGGGATAAGAACATATTGAAAATACTGCATCTACACTGAACATCACCGCATAATGGATCTTTAGAGAAAGTGATTTAATGGACAGTGTTCGGTAGAGTACTGAGAACTATATTTAATTAAAAGTAGGCAAAAATCACTCTCATAAATAATGACCCAGAATTACTATTTGAAAAAAATACTTAAAGCGTAACTTAAACTCCAAACCACTTTTTCAGCTGAAAACTGATGTGTAAGGGTGTTGAGTAGTGTTCTTGATTGATTCAGGTCCAAATTTTGACATTGTAGTGCAAGGTATTTTAATTCTACATGTTGCACTATAAATGTGCATTGCATCTGCCCTCTATTGGTTAAAACCCAGCTATTACAATTGAATTTAACAACTGGTTGATCTGGAGGCAGGTAGCGTATGTGGAGGCAACTTTTTTACCAAACAACTGAGCCTCACCCCCTCCAATACTCCCAAAATCTCACCACACTAACTGTGGGGCTATTGGGAGGGGAGAGGAAGGGGTGGGGAGACCTGCCGAAATGCTAGAGTTAGTACAACAAGTACATAGTTACACTTAGCCGTTAGCAATTAATATTTCAGTATGAATTTTCCCAGATAATTAACAGTAGTTGGTTGGTTACTGTTTGTTTTGGGCAGTTCTTAAGTCTTTTGATTTTTCTTACTAGGGGATGTTTTTTCGCTCTTAGTTTAGCTTTATTGTTTTAGAAAGCTGTTTAATTGAGCATTTTATTACTGTTAATTTAGGACCAGTTTTAGTATTTGTTAGCCAGTGGTCAGGATGGGACAGCACTGTCACTTTCCTGGCTGCAAAAACACCTCCAAATTGCACAGCTTTCGAGCAGGCTGAGTGCACTGGGCATTTTTTGAAATTCAAGGGTAGAAGCACTTCAGCCAGAACTCTAGGGGTGAGTTACTCATCAAGTAAAAGTAAAATAGTACCGAATTACTTTATTAACATGACATTTAATTTCATCATTACAACATCAAAGATCAACATCATATATGAAAAATAATAAAATTTGAGCCATCTAACCACATTTTCACCAACAGTAGGCTGTGCCCAACTTACTTTAATTTGTTTGGGGAGGTTAGAGGAGGTATTTTGAAAGTGAATATTACAGTGTTTTTTGGGAGGCACAGCAAGCACTTTATTATGTAACTGTTGTTTTTTTTAGATTTTGGTATAAAAGTGTGGCCAGATGTGGCCAGGGATTTGCACTGGATGCTTCCTCTTGTTCTGTCTCTTTTTTTTTTGGCCTCATCATCATTGCATCTTGGTCAAAACACAAGTGATGCTTGTTTTTCCTCCAAGCAGCTGGTAACTCTCCACCCTACACTCAATCCCCACTTTTAGAGGAGACTAGTTGTAACACAGGTTTGTGGCAAGTGTAGTGAAGTAAAAAGAAAATTACTGGCTCAAAAATTTACTTGAGCATGAGGAGATATACAGTTTTAAAAAAGAAACACTGAAAGTACTAATTTCTTTTCAAAAAATTACCTGTGTGCCTTACTTGTAATTACTGGTGATGGGTTATCTTACCTTAAATAGATTGAGGCAAACAGTGGGTATACATGTTGTAGGTACTTGGAGTTTAGTAGCATTACACAATAGTAAGCTACCATTTTTTAACTTAACTTTCTCAAACAACAAAGACTTTATTCAGGTGCACTTGGTGCTTATCTAGAACATTGGCACACCACACAAAATAATATTAATAAGCTTTACTTATGTAGCATTTATTTAAAAACAGTAGCAAGGTGATATACAGACCAAGTTTAAAGTTTGCACAGAGTCAATATTAAAATAACAAGACACAATAAAAAGATGGAACCTAAGAACCAATAAAAAAAACCCTCACACATAAAACAGGTAAAATAAAAGTTAAATAAAAGAGGGGTAGGAACTAATCAAACAATCAAACAATGGATAAAAAAATCCTTCTGCCAAAACTAAAATTGATGAAATTATTTAAAAGAAGGTACTGACTTGCTCACCAAAATTCCTCAGGCAAGGAGTTTCACAGCTGCAAAGGCTCTGAGAGCAAAAGCCTGGTTTTCTTTTGTAACAAGACAGGTTTTAGAATCACTTAGCCAAGTCCTGCCTGAGAACTGCAGTCAGGGGCTTGGGGGTCCAGGTAAATCAATACTGTAGAGTAATGCTATGTAGGTTTTAAAAGTTACTAATACAGAATTAAAATCAGTTCTGTGCCTCACAGGTAGCGGGTTTAGCATTGCAAGAATGGGGGTGGTATAGTCTTGTCTCTTAGAGCATGCTAAGGATCTGGCAACTAAGTTTTAAATGAGCTGGAGCCAGGAGATGGCCTTCTGTTAATGCAGCTCCCAGAGTACAGAGAGTTGCAACAACCCTGAGGTGATGATGTAAAAGCATGGTTGTCTTCAATGTCAGCTTAAAGTAAGAAAAAAAAATTTTAGAAAAAATAAAAAAATGCAATGTTGCAATTCTTCTTTAGGCCACATACAGCATACAGTGCTTGATATTAGAGAGAAAAGCCTTATCATTCAAAATTTAGTCTATATTGTTACCAGTCAGCAGAATGTAAAGTTGCGTGTCATCTGCGTAACAAGAGAAATTTATATTATATGGGCTGGGGTGCAGAGAATTTAGCCATCACAACAGAAAACAAACCATGAGAGATGTAGGAACATAACCAAGTAAAAGTGGAGTCTTTAGTCAACAAATTTCCCAAGTCAATTCGTAAGGATGTGATGATTCTATATTGAATGTGAAACTCAGGTCAAGCTGGATTAAAATTGGTGAAAGTCAGTGGCAAGCAGTATATCATTCGTAGATATTTTAAGAGCTGTTTCTGTGTTGTGCTGAGCCCAAAACTGATTGGTTGTGTTCAAGAATATAACTGCTATTTATGTATGAGATAGGTTGCAAGGCAACAGCATTTCTCCAAATTTTTTGTAAAAAGTTCATCTCTACTGTTCCTTCCTATGCAGATATACTAGACCTTAGTGTACAATCATTTGAGGTATCAAGTCTTTCAATTTTCTTTTGTAATAAAGTTAAAATAAAGTTACATAAGGTGGATTATCTTCATGATTGATCTCTTTATGGAGACTTTACTCCTTTCCCTCCCAAAATCAGTCAGCTGACTAAGAGTGTTCAATCTTTTCACTGTGGCCAATCAAATTTTGCCAGAACCTCTATAAGTACATTATCATGGTCAGTGTTCTATTGATGTAACCCACTTCTACCCCATTCACCCCCAGTTTGTTTTAAAACATCAAATAAATCATTTTTCCTTTCTCCAGATAACATTCATTCAGAACTTCTGCTATTTATACAGCTCATCAACATGTCTTTCAAATAAGGTGACTCTAGAATGCCATGTAGAACATTTCTGATGCCATACAAGGAAGCCATCTCTGTTTCAAAAATAAAATTGTTTTTTAATTTAACACTGCTTTGGTTACAGCTTGGTTAGGCTTAGGCGCAAAAACAATTTGGTCCAGTTTAAGAAAAGGTCATGGTTTGAGCTAAAATTACTAGTTTGTTAAGGTTGAGGTAGTGTTGTTCTCATGGTTGCAACAATATCGACTCTGGTATCGTTAGGGAAAGACCATGGTCACGGTTAAAAGAAAAACAATGTTGACTGTCGAAAGGAAACTGGAAGTGACAGCAGTCTCCCATGGTAAAGCCCAACAGTTTATTGACCCGTTCATCCACCCCGGCCTCATTCCTCTGTGGACTTTGTGACTTAATAACAACGTAACTCTACTTCCTTTCTTTATTCCCAATGGACAAGAGTCATAATTCCTACAACCACTACACAGCTTTGTCATTTGAACATAAACATATGTCTTTTCTGGGCATTTGCTGAAGTGATTAATGCTCCAGTTTGACTTAGGAGGACAGCTTTGATGGGGTCTCATCCCCAAAGACTCCTTCACACTGCATCTCATGAACTTTATGCATACTATATTAAGTAAATGTGTCTCTTTATTGAATTGTTTTATTCATAAGACTAACTGCAAATAATTATCACAGTTGTATTATGTTGAACAAAAATAATTGAGTGTGTAATACTGTGTGCTGGACATGAGGAGTGAATTTGAGTAAGGTGGACATTATTAGGGTGGGAGATCAGGATCTCACAGCAGGCTCTCTCTTGGTTTATGGTCTGTGGCTTGAGGTGACTAAGACACATACGCACATCCGCAGCAAGTCATAGGAACCCTGTTAACATTGACACTCTTTAAAACCTGAGAAAAATTTGTCTAATTAATGGATTCAGTTTAAACATCTTGGTTTAAAGCTGTTTGTTGCACAGCCTGTTTACCCTAGTAGCTCATTTTCGTATTAGTCATACAAGGAAACACAAATTCACATACACATAGTGAGCAAGATATCTTATTTACAGCACATCATTTAACTTTCAGAAAGCAGGATGTTTCTGAAATTCAAACATTTCCTGTTGTGGTGTTTACTGAGGATGTCTCCTCATGCATTATGTGAGTGGACGCCATTTAAGGTGATTGCTCTGTTCTTCCCGGCACATTTACTTCTTTGACATCTCAGGAGAGAGCAAGAGAAGATGAAAACAAAGGAGGATGGCATGCTCAGGCAAGGGAAAATGACAGAGGACAGTGGGAAGTCTCCTAGCAGATAGTTTGCTTTGTTTATGTTACACTTTTAACTTTTTAACTTTTAATAGCTTATAAATTGTTCATGAGATTTGAAGTGAATCTGCACATCTTCATACTGAGGGCTATTCTCAGCTGTGCAGCCTTGTGGTGGCATTTTCCTCAGTTTAGAGTATCAAATTTAAATAAGTAAGGAAAATAATGCCACTGCTACTGTTCTTGCAGATTTGTTATTTAGTAATTATGTGTTTCAGACTATTTTAATGAGTAAAATCTGAAATTGCAATAAAAGGCAATTTTACCAACTTTTTTTGGGTGCAAACAGATATCCCCCTTTTTTTTAGATTGCTGTCTCTTTCTTTCTTGAACACTGCCTCTGTTTGGAAAGCCTGATGATAAAATGCCTGCTCAGACTTTTCTACATGCTCTAGGTCTATGGGTGTATTGAGTGGTTCAGGACCATGGACAGAGACTTGGACAAGTGCACAGTCTGTTATTGGATGTTCTGTTGCTAGAGCACCCCTCCTCTTATCACCACGGTGTCATAAAACATAAGAATATTAGATTAAAGGACACCTTGGATCTGCTAGAGAATGAGATAAGCTCTAACATACAAGTTCCAAATCTTAAATAAATTTCACCAAACATCTAAATATATGTGATTATATAGATTCTCCCATAATCTGAATCCAGTCTTATATGTTGACCTTCACAGTTAGTCTCTGTCATGGTGCCAAGGAGAGTAATGTTCATATTTTTCTGGTCAGTCAGTCATTTTGAAAGCAGAACAGGCTGAGATAAGATATTTGTTATAAAAACTGATCCATCCCTGCCTTTTGTTTGATAAGCACCACACCAGGCCAAGGTTTGTATCTTAAGCTGTTTTTACCTACCCACGCTAAGTCACTTTGCTGGTTAAATTTAGTTTCTTGATTTTCTAAAATGGAGAAAATGATTATTTCAAAGATTGTATGAGATAATGTAAAAAACATCTTAAAGCAAAATTTAGCGCAACAAGTGTGACAAAATTTGCTTTAAAATTTCCGCTTTATTTCATTCTTTTGAATGATGAATCACTGGATGACAAGTTCTATCTTTAGTTTGTAACTTGCAGCAGTAAGACACTAAGTTTACAGCTTTTAGGGAAGTGAAAACACTTTCAAAAAGCCACTCGGTAGTTACTCAATAGTTTCTCTCCTGAGGAAATTCTGCAAGAACTCAACTTTGCTGATCTTTACAATTAAAAACTGCAGTTGCAAGGTAAAAAAGAGGATATTTTCACTTCACAAAAAAGTCATGTCTCATGTGTGTTGAGTAAACAATAGCCCAGAGATCCTGCAATTGAATAAAGAAACCCCTTCTTCATCAATTTTTTCAATTCATCCAGCTTTTCTTGCCAAACAAGTCACCGTCAGCACCACAATACTCTGTGATTTTCATACACTGTCATACTGCTGTGTCCCTGTGCTGGCTTGAACTTGAATTCAGTGCTGCTACTAACTTCCTTGCCAACTCAGAGGTGGGGCAAAATTGACTCCCCATTTCACCTAGATAACTTTTATCCAGAGCAGAGAGGTACAATGAAAGCACAATATTCCCATCTTAAACTGAATGAAAGGGGCTCATGATAATATCATGTGATTTAACAAAAGTCCTACTTAAATCCTACTTACCCTTCACTTGAGCAATTGTTTTTCAAAGTACATATATATATATATTTTTTTTCAGATTTTTTATACACAATGATATCAGAAAACTTTGATACTGTGTATAAGTCCTGATAAGTGATCTGTGGACTGTACAACTTGATATCAGCAAATTGGGTAAGACTTGGCAGGCTCCAACAGAAGTCAACCAATGGTCAGTCAATCCGTTGGTGTGGACGCAATCAGTTCAGAGAAAAAGATCACAGTCACAACAGCCTCTCAAAGGTTTGATTACTTTTTACTTTTTTTCTTTGCTCTCTCTGTCTGTCTTGTCTCTTTTTTCCCATCCTACTTTCACACATAAAGGGGAAACAGAGAGATGGGCCAAGGTTGCATTTAATGGCTGGCACTGTTATCTGAAGGACCCCAGGGCTCCCAGTTAACAGATGTTACAGCAGAAAATGCAGTTACCCACCTCAACTGAGAGCTCCGCTGAGAGTGACTGTGAGCAACCCATTCTGCACCTGTGAAAATAATCTCTGAAACTCATCATCTCCCTTGGTCCAAAAAGAAAAGTCTCATCTCATTCACTTCATCTATTTCACTCTCTTCATCCATCCCTTTCTCTCCTGATCTTCCATGTCTGGGCACAGCAAAGCCCTCTGTTCATCACTGGGTAGTCAGTGCCAGAGCCACTGCTCATTACAGCCCAACATCTGCACTCAATAACAGGCCACACTCTGTATGAATAACTGCAGTGTTGGAGACATGCGCAAAATGTCAGTAGAAGGCTTCATTACTAGTGGGCAGAGAAGTGTATGTGTGTGTGTGTGTGTGTGTGTGTGTGTGTGTGTGTGTGTGTGTGTTTGTGTCTCTCTTTAGGTCCTTGCCACTCTAGTGCAAAGGCTGGGGGTAACCTAGCTTAACCTCTGACCCTGCTCTTCCCCCTGTGTGACCCTGCCCCTTGCCCCTGCCTGAACCCCCTTTTACCCCCTCTGCCCCCTCGGCTTCTGGCAGAGATGGATGAGAAGGAGGCCGACAAGAGATCACACGCATTCTGCACCCCTCCTCAATGAAAACAAAGCGTGCAGCATTTAAGGAAGACTGGGAGACTGAAGCTTTAATCTGACAGGCTGACAGGCCACAGTGGCCTCAGACAGACCTGGGGAACAGCTGAAGAACACAGCGTTACCACACACAGAGGGGAAAGAGGAAGGTGGGGGGTAAGTAACCCCAGATAGAGACGTTCTTCTGCATTCCTCCTGTTGTCTGAGTGAGCTGTAAATATTTGTCAACGGCCCGCAACATGCCTTTACCTTTCCCTACTGTTTCTTTAAAATGAGCCACATATCAGAGATGCCTGTCTAAGCATCATGACCTGTAGTGTCTCAGGTGGCAGCTTGGGTCCCTTTATTGCAGTGTTTAGTTTCCCAAAAAGCACCTCCGGCTGCTTGTTTGCCCTTCAAGTAAAGAAGTAAAACATGGCCTTTCACTTTTACAACATGAAATTGTGGGAATAATGGAACAGAGGCGGAGGAGGATGTGTAGCAGTGACCCGCCTGTCAGGACGTCTAAACAAAGAGGGAGTGGAGGGTCAATCAGACAGACGCGACCTGATAAGCCTGGTCCAGGCCTCCGTTAGCCACTGTTTACTCTGTAGACATACCACTGACCCACAGTCACTTCCTTCCAAGTTGGTCTGAGCGATGGAGAGGGATGACAGAGAGAAGGGAAATAAAAGAAGATGATGTTGGGCACAGATTGCATTGGAGAAACTTGGGACCTCAGACTATAAAAAAAGGCCATAAAAAAGCATCACTACTTTCCCCAAGACTTCTTTGGTTGTTGCTAGGTTAGTAAGTACAAGACAGAAAGGACAATTTTATAAATTAAAAATCACAGATCTGGAAAGAAAAGAAAAAGGAGAGGGGTAAGAAAAGGAAAACAAAACTAGAGGTGAATCCAGCAGCGGCTGAGCGTCAGTTTCACTGGTGGGATCTGGAAAGGTGATGTAATTTAGAGAGAATGGTTGCGGTTGCCTGTACAGAGAGAGGTTTACTGGCCCCTGGCTGGTCGTCTAGAGGGCACACACATCTCTTTGCAGACACTGGGAAACACAGGGCCATAAAACTGAACGAGCTCATGTGTGGAGCACCTCATAAATTAGACCGAATAGCTATGAAATAATACCCCAAAACATCCATATTAGAGAGAAATCTGCAAACATCTTTTATGTCACTTCGAGTAAGAACCTGGCAACCTCTTGACTTTATCAGCTTGCTTGATGATTATTTTAGGGGGGATTCCAAGAAGACTATTTGGTCTTTTCTCTCCTCTTCTCTGCTTTCCCATGTTTAAGATTATGACTCCACCAATTCAGCCCACTCATTCTATTTTAATGATTACTGCCGCGCACATAAACCAACAAACATTTATCACTAAAGAAGACATCTCACTTAAAAGGTATTTCCTCTTATATATTTTCTTCTCTCATCGTGGGGTTGGGGTCACTGGGGGGATTGAGGCTCCTCTCATCCCTGATAACATATTATCTATTGGCTTAAGACGTTGACAGGAAACAAATTCCCAGGGATGACAAAAGCCTGGAATGTGCTACAAGGAGGTTGTCTCCCACACTCCCTCAGAAACCCCCCCTATACACCCCCAGCCACCCCCCTCCATGCACTCCCCCATCCCCTTCCCTCTGAAGGATGTTTTTGTTGGGTAATTGATGCAAAGGTGCTATTGATAAGAAAGAATGAAACATCAAACCACCTCACAGAGAAGTAGACAGGTCGGGAGGGCGGAGGTGCGTGGTTAATTCAAAAGTCTTGAGAACACCACCGAAGGGAGGATTAATCAGTCTTTCTTTCCTTCTGTTCTCACGTTTTCTGTTTTCCTTCCTTCTAACCCCTCCTCCATCAGTGTCTTTTTCATCCCTGTGTGTGTGTGTGTGTGTACTCACAATCGGTGTGTGGGTGTGTTTATGTGTGTGTGCCTGAGTGTGTGCACCATCAAGACCTCATAACATTTTGGAAAATGAGCACAAATCCTGACCTGCAAATTACGTGTTGCAGACAGTGTATTTTACTACCACAAATTAGATTTTGTGACAACAGCCCAAATCAACATCTTGTGTTCATCATATTAATGGTTACCTAATGGTTAAGGTCAATGTGAGGTTTCGACAGGCGAAGTTGCGGTTAAGGTTAAGAAACTACAACTATTTGGTGTATAGTTAAGGTTTTTGTTGGTGGTTAGGGTTTAAAAGCCTATGGTCATGTTCAAAAAAGAAAAACTTACCACAGTAACATTTTTTTGTCTACCTTGTGTCTGTTTCTACTCATGTCTTGTTACATCACCTTGTCATAAATTCTCTCACCTTTGTGCTCATTTAACACAATTTCAGAAGATTTTTTTTGTCTCTGCGGTTTGTTGGTATGTGTTAACAAATATGACAAAGTCTGGAGGCAGACAACTTATATACAAGGTTCAAAACACCTAAAATCTTTAAACTGTTCCACCTGGACTTTTTAAGGCCCATGCTGGACAGACTTTGGCCTCTTTGTAGCAGACTGATGTCATAGGTCGAATTCCTCTGCAGAAGTAGGCCAGGGCCCCGTGCGATAGCAGATTGCTGACTAATCATAGAGAACAAGCCAGGGAGGAGACAATGCTCAAGCTCAAAGGAGCTTTGTATTGACAGCAACTCACCGAGTGCCTCAATGCCATTGGGGCCTCAACGACGGACGGTCCCCATCCCAAGAGGCTGAAGCAGCCTACAAGTAGCTTTATCAACAGATATGTTCAACATAAAGGGAGTGTTCGAGGGTGTTTCTGCTACTCCTGCTTGAGCATGCAGTGTTGTTTCTTATCGAGCACTTGTATCTAAGAATCAGTTGGCTGACTAAAGTCCAAGAAAGAGTGAAGCCAGTGTAGATTCTGTCTATTGTTCCACTACAGAGCAGATCTCTCTTTGTGGCCTCTTAGAGAGTGGAGATGCCTTTCCATTGGGGAGTGAGAGGGGGAGAAGAGAAAAACAACAACAACAAAGGGAAGGGGGTAGGGGACTGTCTGCTTATTGTGTGTGTGTGTGTGTGTGTGTGTGTGTGTGTGTGTTTGTTATGTGCAAAAGCATGTGTGTATGTGTGTCTTGCAGACGTGTTGTGTAAGGCTAAAGCTACCCAGAGGGGGATTTGGGCTCGCCCGGTCTTAGGGTTGGGCATGTTCCTCGAATGCCGACCCTGGAATTCCACGACCCAGGGTCAGGACTTTTACATATGCAATTCCAACACTATTTCCCAAAACACAAACAAACACACACAGACAAACAATTCACATCACTGAGCTTCCACTCGCCAGGGGAGAGAAATAGCTTTAGCTGTAGCCCAAGTATTTACTCATAAGCTAAGGATGGCTAAAAAGAATTTGCTGCCAGCAACAACATCCCCGCCCATCATACACACTGATACAGCATTATCTGATAAAGCAGTGCAAGTTCTTTCATGCACATTATGGTGCCAACGGTCAGTTCAAGCAAAAAATGCTGGAAATGGGGACTTTTCAGAATCTATAACATTGCCTAAAGGCTAAAAAGCCTCAGTGATGTCTGCTGCAAACTTCAGACTGAGGCAGGCAATTAACTCTAAAAGCAGTAAATTATGCTGTGTTTGCACAGGCAAAACGTGAGGGTTGTGACCTAGAAGAAGCTGCATATGTAGCTTTGGCTGCAGGCTGCCCCACTGAACTTGTCCAAATTTTCTCACAGCATCATATATCTTCCATAAAAAACCCCTTACCTGCAACTGGTTGTTCTAAAGAATGGACAGGTTGCATCTGCTTGTGCTGACTTGAATGCTTCTCCAGCACATATAACATTGAACAAACTGACGTTAAGTGACAGTGAGTACACTGGTATTTGCACCACTGTGTCAAACATTTTAAATTTCATTTAGTTTTAAGTAGGCTATCAGTCCAAATTGAAGAGCAAAGCACCAAAATTAAACATTCTCCCACAGTCCCTCAGGCTGTTTGGCCTTTCCCCCTTCTCAGCATGACATATTTCATCATTGATGTCTTGGTTGTTGTTGTTGTTGTACAGTTCCGCTGCTGCATCTGGTGCGATATATATCTTTAGTACATGTGCTGTGAATCACTGTCAGATGAGAGGTTGTTGTAAATGTCAGCTATGGGGCGGCCAGCTGTACCGCTGTCTGTGTTGGAAAGCTTTTTGGGAATCGCTGCAGAAGTGAAACTCCCACTAAACTGTGCTGGGGGTCAGCTCAGCCCAGCCATATGAGGACAGCCAAGGGTACATTGAGAAATGTACAGCCTTGTATGGATAACAACTTTGACAATGTCAACAGAATGGCTTCTGAAACAAGGACCATAGATTTAATGATGTTGGGACAACCAGGCTTTGAGGCTGGAAAAAGGGTGTTAACACAAGATCACTGTTTTTTAAGGAAATTCAAACAGTGTGTCTCAGCATATTTTATGGAAATATATGTGATGTATATGTAACAGGGCTTGCCAAATGTGTCACAGTGCATCAAGATCTTATTCATATACACTTAATCTTGTGGGAAAAATCTCACTCCGTTTTGAATTATATTTTATGCATTGTTCTGCCACAATGTTTAGTTCCTCTCCTGAATTTCCCATTGCATACAGACAATACATTGCAATTACCCAACACAGAGTAAAACTAGCACTTAAAACAGAGTGTGAGATATGATGAGAGTTAAACTGAAACATTCAAAAACAAACCAATATTATCAACAGAATGTGAAGAGGTCATACTTCTGACATTATGTCATAAATGTCTCTAATGTGTTGCAAAAATATCAACTGCATCTAGCATGCTAACCTGCTAGCCCGGGCCATCTTCTCTAGTACTTACTTGCCTTGCATGCTCAGCATAAAATACAATTCATTCAAACTTGAAAAAAGAAAGGAAAAAAAACACCAAAAGCCATCTTTCCACTGTTCCAGTCAGAGTCTGGTCAGAGTTGCTGTAAATCACTTTGGTCCTGTAATCAATGTTGACAAACTGGCCCTATGGTTGGTCTTGGAGGCTGTGTTACGTGCTGGTCCAACTGTGTTCCTTGGGAGGCTGATGAGTGCCATTCCATTGCCCACTGTGTAAACGCTAACACTCAACCAGAGCTCCAAACTCCTGTTCCAGTAAGACGGATCAGCTAATAGGGCCACCAGTGGCATCTTTAACTGAGGTAATAAGCTAATAGCAGCCAAGAGACCTACAGCAGAGCGTATACTGACCAGCAATTATTTGTTGCTGGTAGTATGATGCCCCTATCAATTTTCAACTTTACGACTGAAAGGATTCTGTATAAAATGAAAAAAAATTTAAAAAAACAAAAAAGGTTAGGTAATAAGTTAGAAGCGAACTTTTTATGAGGAGATAGAAAATAACATTTTCAAAGCTTTCTGGATCCACACAGCTGTAAGGTGTCTTCCAGGGTTACTTAGGGTGACATGGGCAGCAGCTTTTATACACAGTGCCTGAAAATTTGGAAAAATGGCCCTCACACAGCATATACAGTATGTGGTGTTCCAGCTTGCCCCTGTACCACAGTGATGAGGACATTTTGCAAGGACACGCTGGCTCTCACTCCTTCTCTGAATAACACATTTTCCCCAAAAAAACATGCAAGGCCCAAAATTAATGTCACTCTCCATTGAGGCAGCGTAAAAATAAGAAATCTGATCTATAGGTGGATTGAGCCAAACAAATGTAGGGTAATCTGCTAGTGTCAGCATCTGTCTTATGTGTTAACGTCAGTGATGTTCTATTGACAATGTTGACAACTAAACCTCAAAAGCTGTGCAGGGAACACTTTCCATACCTCCTACTGTTTCCAAGGAATTTGTGTTTAAGCAAAGCAAACACACTTTGGCACAAACACAAACACAAAGACACACACACTCACACTCACACTCACATGCGCTGTAGCCTAATGAACATAGCAGAGCAGCAAGCCATTACACATACCTCATTCATTTCCTTGTACTGTTTTCGCTTATTGCACACGTACAGCTGCAGATACTGACAAAGGCAAACACACGCACACACATGTGCATCCTCTCCGGCACACTATCTATCAAGCACGCATAACATCACACATAGTCACAAAATCACACAGGACCGCTCAAACTTACGCACCGTCCCGTTTTTTGTTTGTGACACTGTGTTAGCGGGAAGCCCGGCTGTGAGCTAACCCCACCATGTTTTTCTCTTCTCCTCTGTTATGCTTGGCACCTGTTGAGTTCTCAACATGCGCGCATAGACACACACACACACACACGCACACACACACACACACACACACACACACACACACACACACACACACACACACAAACACACACATACATTCATTGGTCACACATCATCCCACACACTACTTCTTTGCCATGTGCTATTAATAAATTGACGAAATCAGAATTCTTTCCATTCCAGTCCTGAAGACCAACGTCAGAAATTTTTGGGCAGAAGTACTAAATCATTTTTGTTCATTCCCAAGGTCAGATTCCACAATACTCTGCGATTTTTGGATTTTTTTTTTTTTTGCTAATTTATAAGCTCACAGTATCCATAAAGTTCTAAAAACTGTGGGAAAACACGGTGTTATAACATGATAAAAACTGAAATGGAGGTGCCACTATTTTCTTGATATTTCTCAAGTGAACTGCTTTTACAAGGAAGACAAGCGAACAAGCAAAATTACAAAACAAAGTAACCCCTGAGTGTTATGATCCTCCAGAATGTTGTTTTCATGTGTCTCTCGGTCTTGCGAGGTTCAGTTTCACATACAGACTTGACATAGCAAACGATGAAAAAGTGTTATTGTGCTCTTTAATCTCCCTGTTTTTCTGCTGTTGTCCCCCTCACCCTTCCCCCACTTGACAAAATCCCACACTGATGACACACGGGAGCTGAGCTGGCAGACACACCATTCCTTATTATCAGACTGCTGGAAAGCTCAGGACCCCGGACCCTCTGGACTCAGAAGAACGGGTCATACTTCTGGAATGTGGGCTGGCACAGGTGGAGGAGATCATTTAGGCTAAAAAGGCTCCTGTGGTGTCATTCCTGTCCCCTCTGCTGCGCAGTTTCCTTTAAGAGTTTCTGCTGGCTAATCTCCGACAACAGCTCTGGATCCTGCGCCATGTTTTGTTTGGCGGCAGTGATTATTTTCATAGAAAGAACATCTTTATTGATAAAACTTTGTCTGTTGTCCGGGGCTGTTTTGCTCGCTTTTTTGTTTGGTTTGCCAGTCCATGGCAAGAACTCTGTCTCCCTCCTGACTCGTGAAAGATACATAATAGTAAGAGTGATATCTTTGTTTTTGAAGAAAATAATGTTTGTTTTTGAAGAGGCAATTACTTAAACTAAAAAATGAAAGCAAAAATATTAACACAGGTTAAGGCTTTAAAAAGATTTTTGCTATATTATGAGGATCTTCATTTGTCCCTTAATCTTTTGTTTTGAATTAGAATACGACAAAAATGGACAAATAAGATATCATGTTTTCTGCTCCAGTTAAGAAAGTCTTTAAAAGTATTTTAAATATGTGAATATTAAACTCACAACTTTTGTAAACTCTATGGTAAAAGGCTCCATCCTTGAATTTTTGCTTTATTAACCTATATTTAGCCTTGTTTTTGTGTTATTATCTGTTTGTGTATCAGTCAGAGTTTGTATTGTTGTCAGCTTGGCCACATTTCTCTTGCAACTGACATATCTAATTCTATTGCATATGTGGCTAAATTAAGTTTAAGAAAATAAATTAAACAAATGCACATTCTTCGAAATAACCCACCTGCACATGTCTTTCCTTCTCTATGATTCTCAATATAATCATACAGCTGGGCAGCTGTCAGAGCAGTTACAGGTGTTAAAAGACTCCAGGGTTGATGCACAGGTTCAGTTTGTCACACACAGAAACTCACAGGTGGCTCCCAGCACAGGGAGCTGAGCAGCTCTCATTGTTTATCAGCCTGAGGAGCTGCAGGTGGCCGACCTATAGGGGCTAATAACTGACATTATTAATTAACACACAGTACACTGCACCAGGAGAGAGAGGCCTGAAACTATCAGCACAACCATGTATTTCCACATAAAATAAAAATTATTTTCAGTGTGGAGGTCAAATAAAGACAAACTGTTATTTGCAGTGATAGCCTGACAGTAATTGCTACGAGGCAGCAGTTGATTCACTGAGCACACGTGGGACAAACACAAGGCTTGTAAGCATCAGTTTGTCTGGAGGAACATCTCCCTGTTCGACCTGGCCTCAGACAGCGAGCTAACTCTCGCTTTAATGATAATAATAAGGCTAACATGGTATAGCCTCTCTCCCTCCGAGACCACAATTACTAGCCTGGTACACTGCGTACGCACACAGTCTGTCTGGGGACCAAGCCACTGGATAATTCCTGGTTACCTGTCACAGCCACCTCTCACAAACACACTTAACATACAAATGCCAGGAAAAAAAACAAAAAAAAACAAAAAAACAAAAAAAACCTTTTGATGGTTATCAACAAACACGCACAGACAAAAGTTCAGGACCATGCACTCACTGCACAAATGAATTAGCCTAGCATGTGCTGGGAGCCAAACCTGAACTTGCAGCTAATTTTTCTACCTTAAGATGTCTAGTTAAAATGAAGCCATTACTGTTACCTTATCTCAAGGGGTCATTCAAAAACCCAGAGGGTGTATGCATTTACTGTGTAACAGGAAATTACTAATGATGTTCCGTGCTAATTGACAATAAAACAAAGACAATTTTCGGGTGTAGTTTTGTGTTTCTAGCATCATTACTCCCTTTTAATGCATAATAGGGACCACTGACTGTGACTGCTAAAGCTCTGGATCTCCTGGATCCAGTGCTGACTGAGCTAATAGTTAGTTCATGCTCCTAGGAATGACTGAATTTCAGGTTATTGCTGTTCAATTCAAAAGCTAGATTTAGGTCTGGTGATTTTTCTAGCTAAAGATAATTCTTTTATAATTCTTTTACTCTAACAGCACATCAAACATTTGAAAATCCCAGAAAACATGCAATGCTCCTAAGTTTAAAACAAGACTGTTTCTCTTGGTTGACAAAAGGTTGACATGTTGGATATTAAATGGCTTTTAGAAGACAGAGGGTCCATGGTTTAATTTGGTATTTAACTCTGACATGTGTTTCCCGGGGTTGTCGAAACACAACTGCACACACATGCCTTTCATTAAGATCAGTGTGAAGAATCAATCTCAGTGTCAAAACAACAGCTTATCTAATAATCACGAGTACTCAGTATCACCAAAGGGCTGTAAATAGACATTATTATCTCACTTTCGGTCACTTTTATGGCTCAGTAATTATATGGCAATATCCTCTTATTTAATGTTATCTGGCTGAACATTAATAAGGCCCATCCTCATTGAACACTTGCCCCATTTATCTCAAACAATCTCTGTCCACATTCGGGGGGAAGTGATTTTTGTACTATTCGATAGAGCAGGTGTAAATATTGAACCACGGACTGGTGTCCAGTAAGGTCGCTGGCCGCGTGCTGTTAACCCTCAAGGCTCACTAATGCAATGTGCGCATATCCACGAAAGGCAGGCTGCAAATGGGAGTATAAGCCACAATATACATTAATAGCCAGAATATAAATGAAAATAACTGCACTATCATTATAATTATTATTTTCGTCTTTGATTGTATTTCGATCAATAGATGTGTTCTATTGTCAATTTTAAGAAATAATAGAAGAGGAGAAGACTTAAGACCCATTACAAACCCATTAATCCCTTAGTTTTTTTTTTCACTATTTGACACTCTTTCACTATTTTCACCGAAATTGACAAAGTGGATCTACAGAGCATTATGCAAATAATAAACTGTTCTTTCCTTCTTTTTCTTTGAATCAGCAGTGCTTATCAGTTTTGTTTAAGTGGTACAATATAACAGCAGATAAAGCAGTTAAACAGAAGTTGTTTAAACTGAAAAGCTGTTGTTTTTGCAGCTCGCAGTCAGATGAGCCACATTTTCTACTCTTTGTCATTTTTACTCAAGTTATTGGACATTTTTGAAAACCTTGTGTGGCACCATTAGGATTGAAAAATCGCTTTTTTCCTAGAAAGACCTGGCTGGGAAAGAAGCTACAAGCTGTCTGCTCCAAGCTGTCTCTTTTTCCTTCATGCTGAAGGAGATTAATTCAACCTGGTAATCCAGCCTCCCACCACACACACACACACACACGCATATACACACACACAGTTCCTCATTTTTATATGTGCTTGGATGCTTTGAATTGGTAACACTGGCAAGGAAGGTAGCATGTCTAGCCCTTTTGGTTGTCTGCTGGCCTCAGAACATGGTCTTTTCTCTGATCCGTCCAATAATAAAGATCAGAATGATGAATGCCAGTCACTCATAATATCATCTACTCTTTTCCATTTTGTCTTACACCATTGTGCATATGTTCTTCACTGTGGCGCAGTTTACTGGTCTCCCATAGGCAGACCATTAATTGCTTGGCGCCTCTCAAGAAAAAACAGGAAAAAAGCAAACAAAGCAACAGTTTTGTTAATAGCCTGCTGCTGTTGGCTGCTGATTTGGCCCAAGTAGTAATGCCAATTCTTTTGGAACGCACACAAACATCATACTGCCACCCATCGTTAGCTGAGGTTCCGTGAACACAAATGTGCATGCATGTGTTCCCATCTGAATGTGTGTGAATGCATATGCATGTGTGCTTTCCTGTATGTTTGTGCACACTTGACTGTTTGTTTATTTTTGTGTACGTGTGAATATACAGTAGGTCCATGTGTGGGTTTTTACAGGGAACACTTTGTCATCACTGATGTGCCAGTCTGGTGGCACTGCCATTATATTTAAGTGCACACACATAAAATTGCACATACACACACACGTATACATAGTCTTTCATTTGTAGCATTTCTGGACAACTTCCCATCTGCATTACTGAAGCATGAGAATGAAATTGACGGTCTTGGGCTGAAGGATGGCATAGCAGACACCAACAACTGCTGCCAGCTTCCATGGCAAGTCTCAACGGACAATGGTTTGGGGCAGCCAAATGGCACAGTTGCAATGTCCTTCTCGAGCAATTTCCTCACAAATATTTGCACTCCTCTGTCATGTTTTTGTTTCAGAGTGTGTGTGTGTCTGTGTGTGTCTGTGTGGGTGTCTATGTATCTGTGTGTGACTACATGGGTTATTGCGTGGGCTATGGCAATATCTGAAATGTTTGTCATTCTTAGAAAAAGTTGTAGACGTAATTTATGACAAGATGATGATTTAATATCTGCTGGGAAATTTTGTGCATTACGCTAATTTATGAATCTGCAGAAAGTTTTACAACACAAAAAACTGAAATTTCTGCAAAACAAAGAGAAAAAAGATCAAGGGGAGGAAGAGAAAGAGAGCAATTGGAGGAAAGAACTCTGTAACCCTTGGGCCCTGGCGAGGGCCGAAGAAATGGAGCTTATCTTGTTTATGTGAGGAAGATAACTAGAATGCTCATGTGGCCAGCGAGAGGAACATCCACCATAGCTGTATGCTGACACTGTTCACTGGAGACCAGGGCCTGCAGCCTGTTTATGTGTGTGAGCATGACAGCTGGACACACGCTGGCACTCACTCAGCTGTTGCACAAAAGTCCAACTCAACACTTCTCCTTCTGAAGCACATAAAACATCCACAGGGATCTGTGTATGGTTTATAAAAATGGAAAAACATGTAGAACGGAAGTTGGGGGGGGGGGCTATTTCCCCCCACATGGTTGTTTTGTCTTCTTTAAACCATTCAAGTAACTTCCACTTTTTAATAGTTGAGCTTTAGAAACTTTAAAAAATAAAAATCTTGTGGATAGAATTCTGCCGGCTGAGTTTAAAGTTGTTAGTCTAAAAGTTTTGGTTTAGTTGATGTCCCTTCCAGCTCTGCTTGTGTTGTTTATCTCTACCTGAACAGAAATAATATTGCCAGCCACTCCAACAGAGAGTCATCCAACAGAGTTATTTGAAGTGACGGATAGGTATGGATCATGGCCTGCCTTGTAATTAAGAGAGATTGCTATTTTCCCCTCAGAATGGGCTCTCCTATCCTGATCTGTAATTATATGTTGTTCAAACATAGAGGGGAGTGTCCCTGGTTATTGTGCAGCCTGCTCTACCACCACAACAAGTGCCAGCATCACTGATTGTCTGCCTTTGGTTTTAAAGTTTCAATTCTTTTTACTTTTTCACAAACATTGTATATCCAGCAGATTCATTTTTCTGCCCCAGTTCTGCACTCTTCACTGTCTTGCCTCTAATGTGTCCAATGGATCATGGCAGGAAGGCAATGCTTATGAGTGTGTGTTTATGTGTGTGAGTTTGTGCACGTGTGTGTGTGTGTGAGTCCCAGGTAGTGCCCTGGTGACCTCCACATAGTGACACTGACATGCAACAATGATGAATGCCCTGATAGAGTGAAGTAAGGACACACCTGGATAATGTTAAAGTTAAAAACTCAAAAACCTTAAACGTTACAAGATGCTGACCTCCTTGTTTAATTAAGTGCAGCATTTTGCCTTTAAACATTTACTGCTACCCACTTCACTCTTCCTGCAACACCTTCAATTAAATTTAGCCTTTCACAAATCCATGAATATTTCACAAATTTCAAATGAGATAAAGCTTCTCTCCTTTGGTAAACATATAGACATTGTGGGCAGATGTTCTCATTTTAATTTTGGAAGCAAGTGTGGATAGTTTTAGATCTTAAAAGTGAGTGGCCTCAGAGTGTAACACTTGACCCCTGTGAATAAGTATAGCCCAGGCGGTCTCTGCACCACACACAGAGTGTATTTCAGTGTAAAGCTTTGACCCCCTTGTTTTCCAGTAAGAGGAAATTGTCATGCAATGACCCAGTGACCACACTGGAAACCACTTCCCTCTTTGTTATGATTTTGTATGGCTTAACCACCTCATTTCCCTTGTTGTGGCCCTCCAGAATACAGTTTACCCCACACATCTTGTCACATCCACATTTCTCTGCTGTTTCTGTCATCTCTGACCTTTCAATGGTGTGTTGACAAAGTCACTGAAAGCCTCAAAATTGCAAAACTTTACAAATGTAGCATCCAAAGTGCTCCATGTTTAGTGTGTGAGTGGGCTGTATGGATCCTCCTCATGGTTTTTTCAGGAGAGCATTAGACAAACACTGACATTATACAGTTGTTTTTGTGTACCAAAGTCGTCTTTTTTTTAATCACATCCTCACAACCTCGAATCCAGGTCATACACAATAGAAACTGTGATATATGTTGGTATACTGGTTTTGAGCTTTATCTTGTCTTGAACATGTTGAGCACATTGTGTTTACATGGAACATGAAAACCCCACTTATTCATATCCCTGTTCCTGATTGGCTGCCTGTTAATGAATCTCTCACCATCTCGACCACTCTCATATCCTGATTTCTGAGACCAGCATATGACATTCGTGCAAAACATAACCCAAAAACTTCAAATACCCATTATAACAAGGAAACCAGAACGCATGTAAACACACCCAATAATTATACTTATGACAATTTACCCCACAAAATGGACATATATAAATGTAAGTGGATTTAATCAAGATAGAAAAATTAATACATCTGACCTGTTTCTCTGCTCCTCACACAGTTTTAGTTTGCACAAAATCCATTAAAACATCTACTTCATTGTTAACATGTCAGAACTTACGGTTACATAATTAGGAAAGCCTCCTCGCAGCTCCTGGTTGATTAGGAATCAACAATTAGACAGTTTTGTGGGGCGCTGAAGAGACACAATCCCCTCTTTATACTCTGTCTCGGCTAAACCACCAGAACCTATGCTAGGATGTAGATTAAACTATATTTTGATAAATTAATCTCTTTGGGGGAAATTAGCCAAACGGTAATGTTTCAGTGTAATTAACGAGAGAGAGAGAGAGTGCTGGAAGCTGGTGCCCATACACATCACACACAGGAGTTTTGATTATTCTGGGGGGCCAGTACAGTTTGTCCTGGCCATAGAGGTTCTGTGGTATGACCCCCTTTCCCTCTGATTCTCCCTCTCTCTGTCTCTTTCTCTCAATGTCATTCCCCTCTCTCCATCCCTCTTTTCAGTCCACAGCAATTAGAGAGGCAAAGTGGGAAAAGAGGAATGTGTGAGCACGCTTTGTGAGGATTGGGAGAAAGAGAGAGGGAGTACAAGAGGGAAAGTGAGAGATAAAGAGAGAGGGAGAGATGAGAGAGACACAGAGGAGGGGAGGAGAAGAAAGGAGAGGAGAAGGCCTGTCTTAATTGGCCTGTGTGGCCACGCTGGGCTGTGATGGTCTGGGCTTGCCAAACCCTGTGCCTCAATAGTTGGCCTGGCCTTACATGCATCCCGTGCATCCGGCCAACCACAACTAACTCTAGTGTGCTCTTTGGCAGTTTCCAATGTCAGGCCTGGGAGAGTTGTGCCACCCACATCTACACTCCACTCCACAGTTCAGGAGGCCTCTCTGATGGGGATGGATGCGTGGGTTTGGGGTTTATGGTTTATTTGGCTCCACCAGTTTAGGTTGAGGTGGCATTTATGTGCTCTTTCTATTGTTTACTTATTTAGGATAATGTTATAGGGTTTTTATGCCAAGGTTCCACATTTAGATTCAGATGTAAATTTAAATTGAACAACAAGTTAAAAATGCACCTACCCAAATGACATACATACTTTGGATACAAGAAAAATACCCTTCAAACCTTCACATTGTTCAGTACTGTTGATGTTTTTGCATAACTAAGCTAATAATACACAGTAATCTAAATGATAAATGAGGCTGTAATTTCCTTCCGTCCAACTACGTTGACAACTCTTCTTTTATAGCCCCACAATGACAGTATCAGCTCTAATGATCTTGAAAAGATCTGACCAGCATAATCATCACACTCAGCAATCAGGGAAAACAAGTATGTGTCTTGGCGCACTGTGGCCCTGTTTGGCTTGTTTTGGTTGACTTATGTTGTGCCAGACACTGCCCTGTCAGGCACAGCGGTGACGTGACAAGCCCTGAGGACCAGAGAGTCCCTGATCTCATTACCAAGCTCTAGAGAGTCAAACTATGTATAAACACCTGCAGGGAATGGGCTCAGTCCCAGTGTGACTGCTGGAGAACACACACACACACTCTCACACACACATACACACACCTGCCAGTGGTTTTTAAAAAAAAGTCAGTGAGAGTGTTTTATTGGAAGTGACACTTTCAAAGCACTGCACTCATAATCTGCATTTATCATTAAAGGGAATGGACTATGAATTAACTTGCGGAAAGAGGTGAAAATATGTGAAAATTTGCATGTGTTTGCATGCAAGTTCAGTATGCGCTTGATTGTGTGTGTGAACATGTAGAGCCTCTAGCCATCCTTCAGAAATGAATAATTTTTGACAGCATGCACTTTTCCCCTCTTTTTGCAGGGGGATGGGCTCCTTAGTGGGACAATAAGGTTTCATGAGACAGGCAATGGTGATTTAATTGAGCTATTTATGACCACAAAACACAGAACACGAACTACTTTGTAACAACAGCCAACGATAGTCTTTTCACTTTCCCAGAAGCAACCCATGTGCACCTCATCACAGTAAGGCAGAACTTTGCACTAAAGCCAAAAAAGAAGAGATTTCTGCCTCTCCTGCTTGTAAAGCTCAAACTCTTTGATGCCAAACTAAAACAGAAATGAAAGCTACAGTAAACTCTGCTGCCCCAAGATAACCCCAGTGTCCAAAGCGGTTCCATTCTGGGAAGATACTAAACAGTAAATCTGCCCGGTAACAGACATCCCATGTGTGGGTATGTGCATGCATGTCAACAATGAAAGGTCGTGCCATTTTCAGAATATGCATGTGATAATTTGAGACATGTTGGTTACTAAACTTAGTCACTGAAGTGGAGCTTGCTCCAGTAGTTAGCAAGCCACTGGAGGATGGAGAGATGGATGTTCAGATGGGTGTGTCAGAGGCAGTGAGAACAGGTCAGGTTTAGCGTGGAATGCAGCAGAGGAAAGAGTGAGGAGCTGTGGCTGACCTGCCTGCCACTCTGTGATTTCTACTCAGTCCTCACAGAGCAGAAGACAGACAGACAGACAGACAGGGAGACAGATGTTGATTCAGGCAGAGATAGAGACAGAGATAGGGAAAGAAAAGAAAAGGAGGGGCCAACAGATAGAGTGGTAAAAGCTAGCAGAGATTCTTTGCAATGCCTTACAAAGTAATAAATCATTTACAAGTTACATAACGTTTAATTGCCATTAAAAGATTTCAAAAATGGCCCTCAAGCTCAACACACACAAAGGAGCGAAGAGACACATCCAAGACAAGCACCAAACAAAGCAGTACAGCTTTTAGACATTGTACGTTTGATAAAATGTTTTTTTATTGATATTAAAAATGAAAGTACATGAATTGTGCATTTCGGACGTTCTAGCGTGCAGAGGCTAAATCAATAAAATACACACAGGCTGAGTGAGCTACTGACAGAAAAAGTTGCCACCGCTCGGCAAGATATCTCTTCATATTCAAAGAAAAGAAGTGGTTGTCTTTCACGCCATTCATAAGAACACTAGAGTAGCCTGTTTGAACATTACAATAGTGAATGAATGCAGTCCTAGCAGGAAAATAAAGAATAAAATAGAAAATATAATAATAATATTATTATTAACAATAATAATATAATCATAATAATTGCACTGCCTGCTTTGTTGCACAACTGAAGTAGAATATAATTAGAGATAGGACGCAGCCTTGATAATTAAGATCTCTCTGACAGAAAGAAAATATAATGTATTGGCTTGACTCTTCACCACAGCAGGGCGACTATCCATTAAGTCTCCATTTCATGGGTGATACATGACACAATAGAGGAGGAAACTATAATGTGGCACAGAATTACCTTGTTACTGACATGGACTTCAGTGGTTTGTCACAGAGAGCTGTATCATTGTGGCCAGGTATGGATAACAACCTCAGCTGCCCTTCCACAACAAGATTATCACTTACACTCAGCAACTACTCCACTTCTCCCTTTGGAGAGCACAGATTGTTTTGTTTTGTTTTGTTTTGTTTTTTTTCCTGAGTGCTTCAGAAATGGTTCAGCGTGATAGCCCTTCATCAAATAATGGATGGATGATTGGAAGTTTCCTGTGAGGGGGGCGGATGGCTGGCTAACACCCACCCTCCCTGCAATGCTTGCAATGCCCAGCAATGCAAATAAAGATGCTGATGCATTGTCTTCTACAAAATGACAGAAAGACAGATGAACAGACAAACAGATTGACAGTGAGGTGATAGGATGACATGCTCTATCTCTTTGATAGACAATGACCTTTAGGTGACCTTTGATGGCGCTAGCATCATAGCAGCATCATTACCTTCAATTAAGGCATCAACACAATGACTTGTGCAAGTCATATGTAAGCTAAACCCTAAATCTACAACTGAGCGGACATTTGTGGCCTCATGGCATAAACCAACATGTGACAACATCAGTGGCACTGGCACATAGGCAAGATGCTCCTTAGAAGACCATAGGACACCATGCACTATTAAGAAGACATGATTTAATGAAGGACTGACCATTCCTCTGCCATCAATACTAAAGTGGCTTAAAAACATAGTGGGTTTGAGTACAATCAACGTTGAACAGTTATATTTCTGATAATATAGTCACTCAATAATGCTTTCCTTTTCACAAATAACCCTGATAGGCTTCTGGAAATCCATGCAGACCAACGTATTTAGAGTATGTGCCTATTTCTGTGACATAACATGCCTAAGTAATCCCGGCTATGCTGCTGTTAAAATATTAATTTAAGTAATTATGGCAACGGAAAAGGGAAAAAAGACATTATTTTTGGTACAAAGCATCTACAAAAAAGCCTTACAACTCCAATTTGACAACAGAGATCATACAAAATAAAAACCGTCAGTTGAGCATCAGTGCTACGTATATTATTTGGACCAATTTTTCAAATATATTTTATAACAAAATAAATAATGCCTTTATACAGTGCCCTTATTTGTATTTCAACAAACAAACAAAAAAGCTTGGCGGCTCATTACGCAAGATACAGCTCAGACTAAAGGAAAATAACACAACGTCCCTGGAAACTAATTATATTTCTATATTTA